>CM042323.1:940799-948299 GCA_023566125.1 Zingel zingel | reverse complement strand
TAACCAGCCACAGTGACTAATGAGGTCAACTAGCCAGCCACAGTGACTAATGAGGTCAACTAGCCAGCCACAGTGACTAATGAGGTCAACTAGCCAGCCACAGTGACTAGTGAGGTCAACTAGCCAGCCACAGTGACTAATGAGGTCAACTAGCCAGCAACAGTGACTGGTGAGGTCAACTAGCCAGCCACAGTGACTAGTGAGGTCAACTAGCCAGCCACAGTGACTAGTGAGGTCAACTAGCCAGCCACAGTGACTAGTGAGGTCAACTAGCCAGCCACAGTGACTAATGAGGTCAACTAGCCAGCCACAGTGACTGGTGAGGTCAACTAGCCAGCCACAGTGACTAGTGAAACCAACTACCCAGCCACAGTGACTAGTGAAGCTCAAAGGAAGAAATACAAGGACCACATACTAAGAGACTCTCCAGAAACCTTAGTATCAGCCTCCATGGTCCTAAATGATAAGGATATAAAGGTAGATCTGGCATTCTTTACAAACCATCCAGAAGCATGGCACCAAGCCCTAAGTTCCACCAACAAAGACTACAAAATCGCAGGGAACAGAGTAATGAGACAACGCTATCTAGATTCCAAGCCCAAATTAACATCAACCTGTACAACAACAGGAAGGTGATAATCCAGGGATCAGAGGCAAGCTTTGAGAAATTTGAAAAAGACTTTCCTAAACTCAAAATCCTGGCTGAGGAAAAGAAGACCTCCGTCTCCCCTACAGTGACAGCGGCAGAGAACCCAAAACCCACACCCCCTCCTACCCCTACCCTTCCCCCTGCCCCTCCCCCTTCTCCACCAAGCCCCCAGGAAGAGCGCCATGTCTGAAAGCCACCATGGGCTTAGCGGATAACGGTGGTACTGCACCCCATGGCCCAGAAAGACTTTTCACATAGACTTTGCATGGCGAAAGAAACCTCTATATTTCAGCAGATGATTTGTTTTGGGGTGTATCAACTTACCAGCCCGAACACTGAAAGGGTCCTTGTTTAAAACGTCACTTTTTAACATTTTTAACATTCACTAGAAGCAAATCCAGAATTATTCAATTTGGCATGATGAACGCGCATAATGGACGCGAGCAGACCCACGTGACTGCGCCCGCCCGCTCACATGACTGTTCTCCTGAGCTCATGTAGCTAGCTGTAATAATGGATATAGCTAATGGTTGTATTTCACCATGTGTTCTATTAATACAATACACTCTATCTGTAAAGTGTCCTGAGATAATTCTTGTTATGATTTGACACTATAAATAAAATTGAATTGAATTAATACGTCCATGGTATTATCTTATGAAGTTATGATACATCCGAGGGATGGATGTATGCTGTAAAGCCTGTTAGCTACGTGGATGTAACGTCATTAGCGTTTCCCAAACTGGCGGGCTATCGGCTAGCTAGCTAGTATTAAGATCTATACATAGCTAGCTATATGCCTACATAACGTTACTACAGACATAGTGATTACATCGCCTTGGTTCTCTCTTATGATACATCCGAGGGCTGTATGCTGTAAAGCTTGTAACGTGGATGAAGGATGAAGGATGAAGCCATGGATGAGCTCTGTTCACTGAACTGCAGGCTAACTGCTAGCGCTATTTAGTAGCTAGCTAGCTAGCTAGTAGCACGACATAATTATTAAATCTCCTTGGTTGTCTAGCTAAAGACATCTATCGTTCATTTAGCTAAGCATGTAAACGATAGGGAACAACGAAAACACAATGTTTAACGTTAGTGAATATTTTAGACAATGAAAACGGCGAGTTCATGAGTTCGCCACTTGTAAGAGACACGAGAGAAGCTCATGAATGCGCATGTTGCTACCGGTTGTTATGACAACACAACCAAATTGTTGCTAGTGCGCATGTCCATCGTGGGCCAACAATGCGGAAGAGCCGAGCTCCATGTTTGCTTTATGCGCTTTTGAGCACTCTCATTGGAATGTACGGGGCTTCCCGCCGAACACTGGATCCAGTTCTCTTAATACATCCATGTTCTCCACGCGCGGCCATTGCTTCTCCCTCCCCTCAGACACCCAGAACAACTGTGTCAGTGCCGACCAGGAGTGTCTTTCTTTCGTGGAAATGGAAATTTCAGAGTTTAAGGAAAGCCAACGAATGGACAATAATTCTGTCAAACAGCTAGAAGATGAATTTAGAAAGTTTAAAGAGGAAAATTAACTCACGATAAAAAACCTTGTATTAAGAATGACAGCTTGAAAGAACAAAACAATGACCTGGATGCTGAACTGAGACTAGTAAAAATATCCTTGGAACAGAAAAAAAGCTCTCTCTTGGGGGACTTGTCACATTTATAACATGTAGTCATTTTCTCAGCTGTCAAACCATGCTCTTACCAAGCTCTGTTCCCAACCCTGCCTGTCAACTTTTAATTCTAATCTGCTTGATGTATATGTGTGTCTGTGTGTGTGTGTGTGTGTGTGTGTGTGTGTTATGAATGAAGTACAGTTTTTTTTTTTAAAGTTGAATAATAAGGAGATTGCTTTCATTTGATTCATTATTACTGTGTGTGTTCTGTAAGGGTCCAGACAGAGGTGGCATATCAAAGTAGGTCATGACAGAGGTTAGTACTGGATTAGCGACTGTCACTGGCAGGACAGGAGAGTGCAGACACCAGGGCAGCCCACTTCCTCTCACTAACAGACGCGCGCGCGCGCACACACACACACACACACACACACACACACACACACACACACACACACACACACACACACACACACACACACACACACACACACACACACACACACACACACACACACACAAATGATTTCTGAAACTCTGTGGCGTTCTGCCATGGATCTGAGCCAGGAGGCCATGACACACATGGAGTGAAACAGGCGGTCGTGTCCAGTCTGTCTTTTGTTTGTGTGTGTGTGTGTGTGTGTGTGTGTGTGTGTGTGCGTGCGTGCGCAGGCGTGCATGCGTGTGTATGCACATGCATGAGTCAATGTTTGCATATGACAGGGCTGCTTGACCTGCCAGAATCCAAACTGTGTGCCCTTGCGAATGATTCAATAAAAAAAGTTCTCAACTTTTTTTGACACCTTTTTGATGCTTTCTCTTTTCATCATTTCATTTTCACAGTGAGTTTTATTGGCAGCTGTTCTGTATTCAAAGATTTGCTCTGTCTACAGCACAGATGAATCTTCATGGAGCTTTATTATCAGTATCCAGTTCTCAGAGTTGACTTATGTAAATCTTTCTCATTATTTCTACCTTCTTACGGTTCAACCTCTCACATAAAAACACAATGATCCAAGCTGTTTCTGTTGTCTGCTGTGTAAGTCAACGATTCTTTTTTTTTGATGTTCTAAGTCTCTTCAGTTTCCATCCTCAGAAAGTCAGGGATAATTATGGAAGTAAAAAGGCTCGATATCAGAGCAGATTAACAACATTTCACTGGGCTGAACTCCTCACTCCCTTTTATCTCCTCAAACACAGTAAAAGAGAAGAAGAGTTAGGCAACTCCCACCTGAGGGACCCAGCCGACTTTCCACCCAACTTCTGTCTGTCTCTGCCTGTCTAGGGCGTCTGCCAGTCCTCTGCTATTTGATGTGTGCGTTTGAAGCAGCCATGTGACCGGGGAGAGAAGGATGTTTGCAGCTCTTGCCATTGTGCTCTGTTCCCCGGAGGAACAAGTTTCAAAGCATGACAAAGTTGGACCTTTCCTGGTTCTACATTTAACACTTTCTCAAATCACAGTGCCAAGGTGCTGGATGGCTTTCTTTCTCTCTCTTTGTAATTCCTCCAAAGACCATCCTTTCATCTGCAAGGTTTTTGAAAGACCTGTCCTCACTCTTCCTGTTAGTTAGCTAAAACGTGTCATTTGAGCTAGGGAAATTAGCATCACATTATTTTTGCAGTGCCCAAAAGCCGCTTTAACACACATGGATCCTAATGTGATCTTCTTTATCTTATATATTAGTCTTATAGTATGTGATCATTCCAGCTTGATAAACTGTTATTATTATTATTATTATTATTATTATTATTATTATTATATACATATGTTATATATATTTTTTTAAACGCTAAAGTAAGATGATTGTTATTGTATACTATACATTTCCCAAGTTTAACATAGTTAATTAGTCTCTGACAGTGCTGGGTAAAGTTTCCACATGAAAAACTTTTGGCTCTGGTTTTCTGGCTTGTTTCTGCATCAAATTACCACATATTGAGAGAGATAGAGAGAGAGAATTGAATATGATATATATATATATATATATATATATATATATATATATATATATATATATATATATATATATAGAGAGAGAGAGAGAGAGAGAGAGAGAGAGAGAGAGAGAGAGAGAGAGAGAGAGAGAGAGAGAGAGAGAGAGATTTGAACCTCACATTTTCATTCTATTTCAAGGCTCAATAAATTACATCAGAACACATTTTGAAAATAAATAATCTACATGAGCACGTCTCCGAAGGTCAGCATCTCCCCTGAGACAGAACAGAGAACCTGGTTGAACCCCCAGACCTGCTGGAACCAGTTCAGGTCTCCAGCAGCTTTATAAAAGCTAAAATCCACCAGCAGTCTGGATTTGATTGCATTTACACACACAAGGGTAACATCAACATTTAAATCATCCTCCACCTTCCTCCTCTGGCTCACATACATCGCCATCTTGGCCTGTCCCAAAACAAAACTGAGAACCTGGCACTTGTGTTTATGATGGTGACTGTATTTAAAACCACAGACAAAAACCTGTTTGCTGAAAACCTCTCCACATTTGGTAAATACAGTTTGTAAAAACCAAATCACAGCAGAAAGACGCTGACACTCAGAGAAGCAGTGAAATACCGTCTCTCTCAGTCCACAGAATGGACATTTGTCCTCAACAGCAGCGTTTATAACAGACACAAAAGAGTTCACCGCAATAATCCCATGAAGGATCCTCCACTGTAAGTCTGCCGAGGTTTATAGATGGACCTCCATGCAGGTCTAAAACTTGGATCCAGACCCAGGTGACTCCTCCATGGAGTGTCAGTCCGTCCATTCAGCTTGGTCTTGTTCAGTGTTTTCACCATCAGACCATAGAACGCTTTCCCCGAGGCATTCCCCAGAGAGACGGCCCGCACCGGCTCCAGCAGAGGGCCCCCACAGGCTTTATAATCCGGGAGCAAACCAAGGGAAGGATACGGGTCGTTCTCGTTCGGCAGCAGTGACCCATTACTGAAGGAGTCGAGGAGGGAACATTCATGTCCAGACAACTTGTGTCTCCAGTACTCCAGAAGTTGCCCGGTAACCTGGACCGACCTGAGACCAAGTCGAGCAGCCAGATGGACGGGGTCGTCCAGCCGAGGCCCAGCCAGCTCCACCACCTAACCCAGAGTGTAAATCCCTGCAGTTCTCAGCACCCTGGACAGAGTTGGTCCTCCCCAGCTAGGATAGTCCAGCACCATCCCAAACAGCACAGGCTCCTGCAGGAGCCAATGCAGAGAGTCCGCCTGCTCCGCTCTCTGTCGCCTCAGTAAGTTCCACACAATAAGAACACTCCTATAAAAACCCGGCAGAGACAACTTGCTCATGTTGTTGGAGTCCATTAAAAACAAATTAAAATCCAGGCCGAGGCTGTTAAAACGCTGCAGAATACAGCGGGATAAAGGCCTCCACAAAACGTCTATTGGACCAGTGAGCATCCTCTGTAAAAACTGGAGGCGAAAGGCAGCACCTCTGCTGGCCAAATGGACCAGTCCTTGCCCTCCCTCCTCTTTAGGGAGGAACAGGACACTCTGTGGGACCCAGTGCATCCGATCCCAAAAGAAACCAACCAAAAGCCTCTGCACCTGGGACAGGAGAGAGGCCGGGGGGTCAACGCAGGCCATTCGGTGCCACAGGGAAGATGAGACCAAGTTATTTAAAATGAGGAAGCGGCCACGGTAGGACATTTTTGGCAATAGCCACTTCCATCTATGAAGCCGGCCTTTTACAGTCTCTAAAACATTATCCCAGTTCCGCTGTATAAAGGTCTCATCCCCCAGGAAAACGCCAAGGTACTTCAGTCCTCCTTTTCTCCAGACCAAAGCACCTGGCAGCCTGAGCCGATCCCCCAAACTCTCCCCCACCATCACAGCTTCACTCTTCCCCCAGTTCACTCTCGCAGATGAAATCAAACCAAAATCTTTTACAGTATTTTCTAAAACCTCAATATCTCTTTGTGAGTTTATCAAAACAATCAAATCATCTGCATAAACAGAAAACTTAAAAGAGACAGGACACTGAGGGAAACATACACCATTCAAATTATTCCTTAATTTGAGGAGCAGAGGCTCGAAGGATAAGAATAGAACATACCAGACAGAGAGCAGCCCTGCCTCACCCCCCTCTTGATACTGAAGGGAGCACCCAGCCCGCCATTTATCTTAAGAACACTCGCAATGTCACTGTAGAGAACCTGGATCATGGCTATAAAACCAGGGCTGAACCCAAAAGCAGCCAGAGTCTGCTATAAGTACTGGTGTTCAACCCGGTCAAAAGCCTTCTCCTGGTCTATGGAAATAAGACCAGTTTCAACCGCCAATGAACTAGAGAGGTCCAAAACATCACAAATTAAAGTGACATTGTCACTTATGAGCCTGCCGGGCACACAGTAAGTCTGGTCAGGGTGGATAATGGACACCATCACCTCCCTCAATCTAAGGGCCAGGGCTTTGGACAGGATTTTATAATCCGTGCACAGCAGAGAGACTGGTCTCCAGTTCTTCAGTTCTTGTAGGTCTCCCTTCTTAGGCAGCAGGGTGATGACGGCCCTCCTGCAGCTCAGAGGAAGTCTTCCTTTCTGGAGACTGTCATTTAGCACCTCGAGCAGGTCCTGTCCTAATATGGACCAAAAAGACTTAAAAAAGTCCACAGGAAGGCCATCCATCCCCGGAGCTCTGCCACTCTGCAAACTACCCATGGCTTTAGCCAGCTCCTGCAGAGTTAACTCTGCCGCCAGCTGGGAGTTATCCTCCGTGCTTACCTGAGGGAGACCACTGAAGAAACTGCTGTACACATCGGGATTATCTGACCACTCACTCTTAAAGAGGTCTCTGTAGAAACCGGCAGCAAACTTCCTAATCTCAGACGAGTCTGAGACTTAAGAGCCGCTACCCGTACGTAAAGAATGAATGATCTTCCTTCGTCCATTTTTCTTCTCCAGCCCAAAGAAGAACTGAGATGGAGCATCCATCTGTGAGATGTTCATAAACCTCGACCTGACCAGAGCTCCCTGTGCTGAAACACCCAGCAGGTTGGCTATAGCCGACTGTTTAGACTTGAGGGAGACTAAATGCCCTCGATCTCCTGTAGAAGCTGCTAAAGATTGCAGTTGTTCTACCTGTCTCTCCAGATCCTTCATTGATCGAGACAACTCTCCAGTGACATTGCGAGTGAACTGCTGGCAAAGCTGTTTAATCTGAACCTTGCCAAAATCCCACCACTGCTGGATGCAGGTAAAAGCAGGCCTG
>CM042323.1:825799-935799 GCA_023566125.1 Zingel zingel | reverse complement strand
TCAACTAGCCAGCCACAGTGACTAATGAGGTCAACTAGCCAGCCACAGTGACTAATGAGGTCAACTAGCCAGCCACAGTGACTAGTGAGGTCAACTAGCCAGCCACAGTGACTAATGAGGTCAACTAGCCAGCAACAGTGACTGGTGAGGTCAACTAGCCAGCCACAGTGACTAGTGAGGTCAACTAGCCAGCCACAGTGACTAGTGAGGTCAACTAGCCAGCCACAGTGACTAGTGAGGTCAACTAGCCAGCCACAGTGACTAATGAGGTCAACTAGCCAGCCACAGTGACTGGTGAGGTCAACTAGCCAGCCACAGTGACTAGTGAAACCAACTACCCAGCCACAGTGACTAGTGAAGCTCAAAGGAAGAAATACAAGGACCACATACTAAGAGACTCTCCAGAAACCTTAGTATCAGCCTCCATGGTCCTAAATGATAAGGATATAAAGGTAGATCTGGCATTCTTTACAAACCATCCAGAAGCATGGCACCAAGCCCTAAGTTCCACCAACAAAGACTACAAAATCGCAGGGAACAGAGTAATGAGACAACGCTATCTAGATTCCAAGCCCAAATTAACATCAACCTGTACAACAACAGGAAGGTGATAATCCAGGGATCAGAGGCAAGCTTTGAGAAATTTGAAAAAGACTTTCCTAAACTCAAAATCCTGGCTGAGGAAAAGAAGACCTCCGTCTCCCCTACAGTGACAGCGGCAGAGAACCCAAAACCCACACCCCCTCCTACCCCTACCCTTCCCCCTGCCCCTCCCCCTTCTCCACCAAGCCCCCAGGAAGAGCGCCATGTCTGAAAGCCACCATGGGCTTAGCGGATAACGGTGGTACTGCACCCCATGGCCCAGAAAGACTTTTCACATAGACTTTGCATGGCGAAAGAAACCTCTATATTTCAGCAGATGATTTGTTTTGGGGTGTATCAACTTACCAGCCCGAACACTGAAAGGGTCCTTGTTTAAAACGTCACTTTTTAACATTTTTAACATTCACTAGAAGCAAATCCAGAATTATTCAATTTGGCATGATGAACGCGCATAATGGACGCGAGCAGACCCACGTGACTGCGCCCGCCCGCTCACATGACTGTTCTCCTGAGCTCATGTAGCTAGCTGTAATAATGGATATAGCTAATGGTTGTATTTCACCATGTGTTCTATTAATACAATACACTCTATCTGTAAAGTGTCCTGAGATAATTCTTGTTATGATTTGACACTATAAATAAAATTGAATTGAATTAATACGTCCATGGTATTATCTTATGAAGTTATGATACATCCGAGGGATGGATGTATGCTGTAAAGCCTGTTAGCTACGTGGATGTAACGTCATTAGCGTTTCCCAAACTGGCGGGCTATCGGCTAGCTAGCTAGTATTAAGATCTATACATAGCTAGCTATATGCCTACATAACGTTACTACAGACATAGTGATTACATCGCCTTGGTTCTCTCTTATGATACATCCGAGGGCTGTATGCTGTAAAGCTTGTAACGTGGATGAAGGATGAAGGATGAAGCCATGGATGAGCTCTGTTCACTGAACTGCAGGCTAACTGCTAGCGCTATTTAGTAGCTAGCTAGCTAGCTAGTAGCACGACATAATTATTAAATCTCCTTGGTTGTCTAGCTAAAGACATCTATCGTTCATTTAGCTAAGCATGTAAACGATAGGGAACAACGAAAACACAATGTTTAACGTTAGTGAATATTTTAGACAATGAAAACGGCGAGTTCATGAGTTCGCCACTTGTAAGAGACACGAGAGAAGCTCATGAATGCGCATGTTGCTACCGGTTGTTATGACAACACAACCAAATTGTTGCTAGTGCGCATGTCCATCGTGGGCCAACAATGCGGAAGAGCCGAGCTCCATGTTTGCTTTATGCGCTTTTGAGCACTCTCATTGGAATGTACGGGGCTTCCCGCCGAACACTGGATCCAGTTCTCTTAATACATCCATGTTCTCCACGCGCGGCCATTGCTTCTCCCTCCCCTCAGACACCCAGAACAACTGTGTCAGTGCCGACCAGGAGTGTCTTTCTTTCGTGGAAATGGAAATTTCAGAGTTTAAGGAAAGCCAACGAATGGACAATAATTCTGTCAAACAGCTAGAAGATGAATTTAGAAAGTTTAAAGAGGAAAATTAACTCACGATAAAAAACCTTGTATTAAGAATGACAGCTTGAAAGAACAAAACAATGACCTGGATGCTGAACTGAGACTAGTAAAAATATCCTTGGAACAGAAAAACAGCACAATCCAGAGCCTTACAGAACAGGTTACCAGCCTGACTACCAGCCTGACTACCAGCCTGACTACCAGCCTGACTACCAGCCTGACTACCAGCCTGACTACCAACCCAACCACAGCTGTCTTCAACCAGCTCCAAGTTACTTCTACAGCCTCACAGACAGAGAGCAGCCCAGACAGCAGCACCAACACGGCTCCACAAGATGAACATTATCTCACCAACATACCCACTCTGCTTCAGCAAACCAGCCGATGTCGCCTGCCACACCCCCACCCCAGTATATCTCCACAGCCATGCCCACACTGACAGCAGAGACTACCACACCCCCACCAACGCCTACAGCCACGCCCACACATGCCACACTAACACCCCTGTTCACCTCTCCAGCCACGGCCACACCGACAACAGAGACTGCCCCAACCCCGTCAACATCCACTGCTGCACCCTCACCTGCTACACATCCACCCCTGCCTGCGGCTTCATCCCAAGCCCAGCTGACCATCAAAACAGCTGTTCCCCACCCACAGAGTGGCAAAATTCTGGTGCCCCACCACGGAATCTGCTCTTGAAGTACTCTGTCCATCCACTCTAATAGATCCACAAAATATCATAATTCATACTGGAACAAACAATCTAAGATCCAAAAGGGAGGCTGTAGCAGAATCAATAACAATGGTGGCAAAGAAGGCCCATGAAGAATTCCCTATGGCAAACATCATAATTTCATCACTCCTCCCCAGAAAAGACTTTCCTAACAATCTGATCAACAAGATTAACCAAAAAATATCTTCATATTGCTCAGAAATCCCAAACACCCACATTGCCCACCACCCATCTCTGTCAGAGGAGCATCTCTATGACCGTGTGCACCTATATGCTGATGCAGTTAGACAACTAGCAAAGGACATAAAAGACACAACTCTGGGCAGAGTCCCCTCTCACCTCCAATCCAGTCGGGCTGCCCAGCCCCACAATAGACAACAGACACCCCAACTCAACAGAGTTAATACACAGTTAATCAACACCGGAGGCCAGCCCTCTCATCGGCAGACCAACCAATCCCGGCACAGTGGAGCCCAACCCAGCAGAACCATGACCAGGCCAGCCCAACCAACCAGAACCCAGCACAGTGGAGCCCAACCCAGCAGAACCATGACCAGGCCAGCCCAACCAACCAGAGCCCAGCACAGTGGAGCCCAACCCAGCAGAACCATGACCAGGACAGCCCAATCAACCAGAGCCCAGCACAGTGGAGCCCAACCCAGCAGAACCATGACCAGGCCAGCCCAACCAACCAGAGCCCAGCACAGCAAGGCCCAGGCTAGCAGTACTCAGCCTAAGAGAGCTCAAACCAGCAGACCCCAGCTCAATAACACCAAACCCGACCAAGCTGAACCATGCCCTCATGCAAGGAACTCCAACACCACAAGCACACATGAGGAGAGCACTCTGCTGGACAACTGCCACTGCTGTGGAGCTTTACAGCACCACACAATCTATTTAAACATTCTCCGAGATAAACAACACCCAGTCTGGCTAAAAAAAATAAAAATAAAAAATAAAAACAAAAAGGATAAGGGAAGAATACCCATATGTATTCATTTGTGACTATTTCTTTCTTTTTAATTTCTCTTTCAATCATCAACTTTTTATTCCAGACTCAAGGTCCATTCAAAAAACACAGACATGACATACAACATACCTTAAAAAGAAATAACTCATACGTAACGTAATGACTCATAACCAAGAATATATAACATACATGACGAGATCATTCTCCATAACTTCCTGGAATATCCAGGGTCTTCATTCATCGGTGTTTGGAGCCAAAAGTCTTAACTCTGACTTTCTACTCAGTATCAAACACCATGACATTGTTGTTCTATTGGAAACTTGTGTACAACAGATCTAAGTACTTACTGTCCCTCAGGCTATAAAGAAATTATTTTACCATCTTTAAAATACAAAAACATAAAACGTGGCAGAGACTCAGGGGGTGTTATAATTTGGTTTAAAGACTTTCTGACACCATATCTATCCGTCAAAAAGAAAGAACTCACTCAAGTATGGTTAAAGCTGAGTAAAGGAGTTATAAGTCATGAAAATGACCTCTACATCTGTGCAGTGTATGCCCTACCTGCAGAATCCCCCTACTTTAAAGAAGAGTTCTTCACTGACCTTAACTCAGAATGCAGCCATTTCCAGGCTCAGGGCAACATGCTGCTATGTGGGGATTTTAATGCTAGAACAAGTTTGGAAAATGAAATAGTCGAAATAAGTGAGAAAGATAACAAATTCATTACATCGCCAAACTTGGAAAATCAGATGAAATCTAGACTCAACCCTGACTCTGTCATAAGGAGCTAGTGCATCTGTGTCGAGGCCTAGGCCTGTACTTTCTGAATGGTAGGATGACAGGGGACTCATTAGGCCGGTTCACATACTGCTCAGCTCTCGGGTCTAGTGTAGTCGACTAGGCAATTACTGACATGGACCCCTCCTCCATCAACGCATTCACTGTAAGACCTCCGTTACCACTTTCAGACCACTGCCAGATAAATGTATATCTGAAAAGAACACAGGAAATTAAAATTATAGACACTAAAAAACTTGTAAAACTCAATCTGTCCTATAAATGGACATCTGACAGTGTGTCTGAATTCACCAATGCAGCTAACTCGGTTGAAATTACTAATCTTATTAACAACTTTTTAGTAACAACATTCACACCACATCAGGCAGATGTAACTATGGCAGTAAATCAAATAAATTAACTATATCACAGGATTGCCCTCAAAGCACATCTCTTGAGGGGTAATCCTAAACCCAAAAACACAACCCACAAAGAAAAATGGTTTGACAAGGAGTGTGAACTAATGAGGAAAAACCTCCGAAAAATCTCCAACCAAAAACACCGCCAACCAAACAACCCAGAAATTAGAGAAAGCTACTGCAGCAAACTCAAAGAATATAAACATATGATTCAGACGAAAAAACAGACACACTATAATGAAACCATAGAAGAAATAGAAACCTCAATAAGCCAGAATGAGTTTTGGGAAAAATGGAATAACCTAAACCCAAAACCAAACCAAGACACACCTCTGAAAGACGGAGAAACATGGAGGAATTACTCTGAAAACCTTTACAACACAATCCCATCAGATAACCTTACAGTCGGCCAACAAGTCATTAGACAAAAGTTACACTCCCTTGAAAAAATCATAAAAGACTATGAAATCACCCAATAGGAATTAAAACACACACACACACACACACACACACACACACACACACACACACACACACACACACACACACACACACACACACACACACACACACACACACACACACACACACACTCTATAAACTAAAACCAAAGAAAGCATGTGGACCTGACAGCATCAGGACTGAAATGCTGAAACACAGCACCCCTGAGCTGGAGAAGGATCTTTTAAAGCTGTTCAATCTCGTTCTTCAAGCTGGCTGCTTCCCTGAGGTCTGGAACAGGGGGCTTATATCCCCCATCTTTAAGAGTGGAGACAAATTCGACCCCAATGACTACCAAGGCATCTGTGTGAACAGTAACCTGGGGAAGGTGTTCTGCTGTATTCTAAACGACCGTCTACAGGCCTTCCTTACCGAACACAATGTCCTGAGTAAAGGTCAGATTGGCTTCTTACCAAAACACTGTACCACTGACCACATCTACACCCTGCACACCCTAATCAACAAAAATGTTATTCAAGCAGACAAAAGCAAAATCTTCGCTTGTTTTGTTGATTTTAGGAAAGCATTTGACTCAATTTGGCATGATGGATTATTTTATAAAACTTTACAAAGCGGTGTAGGGGGTAAAATATATGATATCATCAAATCCATGTATATGGACAACAAATGTGCTGTGAAAATTGATAACCGCAGAACAGAATACTTCACTCAGGGGCGTGGGATGAGACAGGGCTGTAGCTTGAGTCCTACCCTGTTAAATATCTATATTGATGAGTTAGCGGTGTTACTGGAACAATCTGCAGCTCCTGGGCTCCCCCTAAACAATATGGAAGTTAAATTCCTGCTCTTTGCAGATGACCTGGTGCTGCTCTCGCCATCCAAACAAGGCTTACAGCAGCACCTGGACCTGCTAGAGCACTTCTGTCAGAACTGGGCCCTGACAGTTAATTTGGCAAAAACCAAGATTGTAATCTTCCAAAAGAAAGCCAGATCCCAGGCAACCAGACACCTTTTCATTCTAGGAAACACGCTCCTAGAGCATTCCCAATGTTACGACTACCTGGGCCTGAAACTCAGTGCCTCAGGAAGCTTTGACCTTGCAGTGAATGCGCTAAAAGAGAAAGCTCGTAGAGCTCTCTATGCCATCAAAAGGAATTTTAGTAAAATACAAATTCCAATCAAGATCTGGTGCTAAATCTTTGACAGTGTCATCATGCCAATTGCACTGTATGGATGTGAGATATGGGGTCCACTCAGTAAGCTCAACTACACTAGATGGGATAAACAGCCTGTAGAATCCCTGCATGCATAATTTACTAGAAATATTCTCAGGGTCCAAAGGAAAACACCCACAAATGCATGCAGGGCAGAATTAGGCAGATTCCCATTAGCTTTAAACGTACAAAAAAGATTGTTAAAATTCTGGATACATCTGAAATCCAGTGCAGAAAATACCATAAAGTTTCAAGCAATCAAAAGCCAAGAGGTCAGCCCTGAAACCAGTCCCCTCTGCCAGCTGGTTCTGAAGTTAACTAACACACTAACCCATCAACCTCAGACCAGCCCTGCTTTCCTAAATCACATCAAAGTCAAACAAATTCTGAATCAAAGTACTAAAATAACTAAATCACAATCCAAATTAGAATGCTACTTGTCACTAAAAAGAGATTATGAATTGGCCGAGTACCTCTCCACCGCGGTCAGGGTACTAAAGTGTAATCTAAGTATAAAAACTAATTTATGAGCTCCGTTTTCTCATTTTTCCAATGTCCATACAAATTAAAAATTAACTGGAAAACTGCTTGTTTTTCAACTGTTGTTTTTTGGTTATTCATGTTTCCGTTTTAACCCAAGAGCGAGAATATGGGCTCATTTTTGTAATGTGCATAATCACTGAAAGTCTGATGGAACACAGGTCTAGTTTATTTTGGTTTTACGTGTTAAGATCAAAGCTGCTTTTACAACACAGATGTATTTTTTGTCATGCCAATAAAGCAACATGAAAATTGAAATTGAGAGAGAGAGAGAGAGAGCGAGCGAGCGAAAGAGAGAGAGAGCGAGAGAGAGAGAGAAAGAGAAAGAGAGAGAGACAGGCCTTAAATCTACAGTCAGGAGTAACCAAAATTGAATTGCCAATTCCATTAGAATATAAATATAGGTTTACTGTAAAAAGGCATTTACAGATAAACATACTTAAATCAGGATAAAGCCCTTGTTTTACTGTGTTGTACTGTTTTATATATTTCTACTGTGTCGGCTCTGCTACCAATACATGACCTCACCAGCTTACATCAGACAACAAATCAGCAGCATCCATTATGTAGCTTGACTCCCTTTATCATCCATTAGGGGAAAAGAAGTGTGGAGCTCTTTTGGACTTGAAACAACCACAACAGACCATCTTGTGATGGGATCACACCAGCCGCAACACACACACACACACACACACACACACACAAATGTAATGAATTAATACTTATTAACACACTGTATGAAACAGCAGGAATTTGATATTTAGATATCTTTTTCAAAAAGGCATGTATAGCCTACACCTGCTGGCAGTTCTGTAAAAGTATTTGTAAAGCATTTATGTTGTTAGTGGACAGCTTCCAATGAAAAATGGATTGAAAAGACAGGACAAACATAGCAGTATGTAAATATAGATCTGCATTCAGATGTAGAATACACTTAAATAATGTAACATGATCCAAGAAATTCAGGAGTTGATGGTAGGGCAATTACAAGTGATCTCCTGTTCTTCAGATAATTACAGAAATTTGTCTCACTTATTAAAATGTATGAGCACTGGATCTTTTTTCAAGGTGAGCATGCAGCTGGTGAATACATTTAAATTCAATGCTGCAATGAGACTTAAAAGACACTTTTTTATAGAAATGATTCCTGCTTATAGGGCAGTTGAGCTGGTAGGTATAAACATGCACCTCCATTTCCTGCAGATACAAACTGGAGAGTTGAGCCCTGAGGGCCAAATTCTAGTTTGCAGATGTTATTAAATTGATTGTTCAGTGTGACAGTTTAACTTAGTATTAGATTGCTCTACAAACTAAGAGCTTTATTTTGTCTCCAACTACTTTAAGGAAAAGGAAAGGGTATAGAGTGGGGGACTGACATGCAGGAAAGGGCCACAGGTTGGAATCTAACCCACGGCCGCTGCGGTAAGGACTGAGCCTTTGTACACGGGGCACACGCTTAACCAGGTGAGCTACAAGGGAGCCCCATATGCAAAGTTTTTGGATACATTGTGTGAACTTTCAGCAGATGAATTGTCCATTTCTAATGTTTAGCTGTTATAATTAACTGCTTTTTTTAAATCTTTTTTTTTTTTTTTTTTATTGGTACAGTTAATAATACAGAGGTGTGGTTATAAACTCAATCCACAGAGGAGAGAAGTTAAGCATAAATTCTGTATTACAAACAATAACGTGATGTTATCGAACATGAACATGATAATGTGATGAATTGCATATGAATCAGGTAGCCACTCACTACTCCTACAATATGTAAATGTGAGGACACTCATCCCCATGATAAAGCACATTACCTATCCCCCATTTAATCATTGGGTAACACTTTACTTGAAGGTATCTACATAAGAGTGACATGACACTGTCATGACACATGAACCCTAACTCTAACACTAACCATAACTTGTCATGACAAAAACTGAATGACACTTAACGACAGAAGCGTTATGTCATAAACATTTGTGACTTGTTTATGTTTTTGACACATTCAGGAGTGTCATGTCACTTTTATGTAGATACCTTCAAGTGTAACCAATCATTCTTTGCATCGTGGCAACGAGTGTGCGACTATCTTTCCCTCATACCTTTATTCTACTTCATGACATTTCTAACTTAGTCAGAGTTGTTTGTTTAAAAAGTAAGACGGATAGATAGATAGACTTCTCATTACTCATGCACAGAGATCTACCTTAAAGCCACCACTAGTGGTCACTAAACAAGCCTGGAAGTGTCTCTACAATATGTAATCAGAACATTGTCTTGTGTGAGTGTGTGTGAGAGGTGTCAGTCAGGACAGCACACAGCAGGGATTAAATTGGGCGTCTCCATCTGTGACTGTCATCCCTTACATTTATCCCAACTCTGATGTTGGTTCCCACTCAGTTAAATGACTTAGTGCCACTCAAGAGCAGGATCAACATGCTTAAGGGTCAGAGTGTTAATGAGAGGACCGAGCATTTCCCGCTGAGGCTGACAAAGGCCAGGTGCAGAATTATAAAGGGGAAAGTTATACCTAGCCAGGTGGAGATCTTCTCTGTACCTTTAAGAGTCCTATAGGCCTAGCCTTTTCATTTGTAACAACCAACTGCTCTGCTACACTGAAGCCTCAAACACAGGTAAGCAAGTTTCTCTGTATTCCCTTAAGATTTCAACTTTTAAAATTGATGTGTATAATAACCAGGGATGAGAGTGAAAGAGTTGCACGAGCTTGGGATACAGCCAAGGGGGATAGAGGAGTGGCGGGCCAGAAAGAGCGCTCTGCCAATGTAGTAATGCCCATCACAGGTGCATTGTTAAAGACACTGTTAAAATGATTCATTTTCAATCCAATAGTCTGCAGTACACTATAAAATGTCCACCAAAGGTCTATATAGCTTCCAAATGACTGCTAAATATATTTTTTCACCTTGAAACAGGAGCTGAACTTCCAACTCTGGTAAGTATCCATCACAAATGGGATTTGACTAATGACAATCCTGTAATCTTGGCCACATCATTCCCACTCTCACATTATAGCTGCTAAACCTGAGAGAGCAAGGTGTGGCGTGCCCTTGTGGATACACCGACAGTATCCACGGCGATGGTGTCGGGACATAGGCATTCTGTCTAGCTTGTAATAGATGGTGATAAACCTGGGAATTAAAATCAAATCAATAATCATTTGACTTCAATAGGAGCTGTGTAGAAATAACATTAAACATAACCTAAAATGCGGTTTGTAAATATGAACAAAACACCAAAAGATAACCTACCGTCCACCCTGGGAGAGTCTTGGGGCTGATTTGAACTTTAAACCAGCACTAAACCTATCCAATTAATTTAGACGTGTCATTACCAGCTCACCCCAGTAAATAACTGATTGAAGTCAACCTAGGTCATCAAGATAAACAAAATCTTTGCACTCATCACATTTCTTAATCTTTGACTTAGGCACACTGTCAGCTTTAGAGATTTGAGTCAAATATCATCCAATGACTTTTCAGCAGACCTTGTGTCCCAGCGGCTTTTTCTTCCTGGTCTTTGATTTCCAATGAAATAATTTATTGTTCAGTTTTCTGCTTACTTCAAAGCTCTTATTTTGAGTTGGGGTATTGCTGCGTGCCTTGAGTGTTTTTTGTCTGAGTTATACTCTCAAAGCCTGAAGCTATCTGGTAGAATTTCAAAGGAACATCGTAAAACATCTATATCTAAAGTTATTAAAAGAAAGTGGTTTTGTGAAGCCCGAGTGTCATCAAGAAAAGGTCTTATCAAATTTGAACATCATTTCATCCTTTTAGCTTTCCCCTGCATCTCGAGGTATTAACCATTGATGGGTGGATTCAGTTCTACGGATTGTTTTTGAAACTTAGAATTAAAATGGGATCAGATTTGTACCGTGTTGGGTGTAAACTTTTCTTTATGTGCTCTGTCCAAGAGGTCTCCCTCCTATGGCCAGGTTACTATGCATGGTGTCCATGCAGTTACTGCTGGTGCTCTACTCTCCAGGGGTGTCCTCGGCCCCCAACCAGCACCTGTGTGGCTCCAGCCTGGTGGACGCCCTCTACTTCGTTATGTGGAGAGCGGGGCTTTTTCTACAGGCCAAACCGACCCTACAAGCGAGATCTGGAGCATCTGTTCAGTAAGGCCATGTAACGGTTTGGACTCATTCTGTTTAACTTGTGTAAAATATGTTTTAATTGTCCCCTTAATGGCGGGAGTTCAGAAAGGAACAGTGTGACATTGGCCCCAACATGCCAGGCTGGCTTTGTGTCTCTGCATTCACTGCCCACCATGTTTAAAGTTCAGACTCAGTCTAATGAGAAAGCCAATTTGGATTCCAGCTGGAGGGAAAATATTTAGAGGCAACATGCTGGAAACTAAATCTATTTGTCCGAACCATCATTAGTGTGCAAAACCCATCTCAGGGCTATTTTGAATTCAGCGGTGTGGCCAGGCTTTTGGTTTCATAATGTTGCTTTCCACATCTATGATGTGACAAATCTAATAACCCAAAACCTTGCGCAATCCCAAAATGGCTCATTACGTTATTTGGATGCTCAAACATTATCTTGATGGTTTGAAGTTAACTTTAGATGTGTAAACTATGATAAACTACTGTTGGAGCTCCATCATATCTCCTCTTGAAGTGTAGATTAACAAGACTAAACAGATTGGGGAGATCAGATTACCTAGCCATTTAGGCCCCTGCCTAAGCAGCAGCAGGACGTAACACAGGGCTAAGGAAACTTTCTCCTCTTCAAAAGGGTTCCTGTCTACAAGGGCCAATCAGGCGCAGCGGCTGCGGAGTGCTCTGTCTGGCCGTGAAGAGCCCAACGTGAAGAGAGGCATCGTGGAGCAGTGCTGCCATAGGCCATGCAGCATTTATCACCTGGAGGGCTACTGCAACTGACTCACTACTCCACGACTAGCACCACTCATAGCTGGTAAAAAAAAAAAAAAAAAAGTCAATTTCTGGTCCAATACTTGCTAGCTATGTCTTATATATTGAAGGAAATAAAAGCTCCATGACCCATAACCCAAGGCTCTGTTCTGCAAAGATGTGAATGTGTGTTCTTTGTAGCGGGTATATAGTGTGGGTGAAACATGGGTTGTAATAGCCATTTGCTGCTCTCCAACCTGTGGCTGCAGTCCTACAGTGCTCCCTACTGGCTGAGGGCAGACATGGCCGAGAACATCCAAGCACAAAAGGCTTTGTAAATAGCATTTCTTTACATTTGGAGAGTAAAAGAAACCTCAGTAACACTTTTCTTTAACAAGAGTATTAAAATATGTCTTTATTTACAAAGAAGAAATAGTTAAGAGCCATCCCACAAATAGTTATATTAATAGAAATAGTTACTGGTTCTGCAACCCTAACAATTGCTGAGAAAGTTAAAATGATAAAATCCCAAAACACATCTCATATTTTAATGCCGACTATGCTATTGTCCTCTGGACTGTGTGTAGACTTGCTATCTACTACCTCATTATTTTCACACACTGCTTCTGGACACAGTCTACTGCCAACATGTCTTTTTAAAATCAAAAACAGATACATACATACACTCTCTATGTAACAATTTGCCACAAAAGGCTGTAAAACCACTTAACAAAATTGACAAGACAAAAAAAAAAAAAAAAAAAAAAAAGTATTTCAAACACCAATAGAAATTCAATTTGTCACTTCTCGTCTGGCAGAACAGCTCCATTATGCATAATGATTTCCTGACAAAACAAACAAAGAATTAGGCTTCCACACAAATATCTTAGCAACTACATGAGGTGAAAATTGTCAACAGAAATCATGTAACTGTTCAATTCTCATCACATCTTGTGTGTTCTGCCCCTATATACTGTAGGTTTAGAGTGTTGCAGTTTAGTACTCACCTTCTTTAAGAGATTCACTTCGCCTGTTTTCCTTGTCGTGTTGGAAAGCTTTGCTGGGATCAAACCTGCGGCGAGTAGAACCAGGGAGCTTTGACTTCAGCTGCTCAAGATCACTCTTCTGCCGGCTCACCTGGGACCGAAGCTTAGACACCTCCTACACACACACACACACACACACACACACACACACACACACACACACACACACACACACACACACACACACACACACACACACACACACACACACACACACACTATAGATACAAAACGCATGCCTATGGTTTGGAAAGCAGTCAGTGTTGTTGGCATGGATCACCTGTTTTAGGGCAATATTCTCATCTTTCAGCTTCATCACATGTTTTATCTTCTGCTTCTGGTTCTGGTGGCCCAGCAGACGAGCATAGGCATCGGACAACTTGTTCAACTCCTCCTGGTTTGCTCCGTTTTCATTGAGTAGAGCATTTCGCTCTGCTGCAAACGCATTGAGCTGCTCCTGTGGGCACACAGCAGCATTAATATTGAGAGGGGTTTCAACTCATCTGTTTATTTTAACTAAAGCCTGCATGAATTGATTGTTTGGCCACTTGGGGGCAGCGCAACAAGGTGTAAACACACACCACTGACATACAGCTGGAGACAAGGTTGATGAGAGCAGTGAAACTGCATCCAAACAGTTTACGCTGAGTGGAACAGTAAAGACGGGTGAGAATTATCACTACAACGGACACCTTTCACATTACAGATAAAAATATTGATTAGTGCAGCTTTAATGAAAGATGATCTGGACTATTCAGAGATTTCAAATTCTAACTGATGTAGAAATGACTGACCTGGAAGGGCCTGACTTTTGTAAACAGCTCCTCATATTGTTTCCTCCAGTGTTCTGTCTCTGAACTCTGGGAGCTTGGAGGAAAGGAATAATGAGTTAAAATGTGCAACTGTAAAAGAACTAAAATCACACAAACACACACAAAAAAAAGAAAGAAATCACATCTTGTTCACCTTTGGAATTTTTGTCGCTGCTCCTCCATCTCCCACTGCAGTGTCCCCTTTTCCTGAGTCAGAACTTGCACCTGCTCCAGCAGAGCACGGCTGTCTTGTCTCTGCTCTTCCAACTCGCGCCGCAGAGCTTGGGTCTTCTCCTCCATGAGGTCTAATTGGGCCTGGAAGCTCAGACCCCCTTGCCCAACTTCATCCAGGCGAGACTGAGGCCGACTCCTGTCCTGATCTGCCATGTTTACTTGGTATTCAAGAGCAAGCGTGGCCTGCTCTTTGAGTTCTGCTTGAGACAGGAGACTCTTGTTTTCCCCGTTGACTCTGTGAAGCTCCGCCTGTAGTCGGAGCACCTCTGACCTGACCTGCTGGTGGTCTTCTCTTGCAGCCTCCAACGCTGCCCTTTCCTCCTGAAGGGCCGTCTGGATTTTAACACTCTCTTCTCTTTCCTGTTGGAGCTGTTCCAGTAATGCCCCTTTTTCCTGACTGAGCTCCTCGAGCAGTTTCCGGCCTTTTTCCTTCTCATTCTGGAGCAGAGTTACACCCTGACTTCTCCGTTCCTCTAGTTGCCCCAGTGCCTCTTCTCTCTCCCACTGTAGCTGATGGATCAGGGCAGCGTGGCTCGCCTCCATGGCCTTTATCTCCTCATCTTTTTGTGCAAGGCGCGTCTGCACCTCCAGCAACTTTCTGTCAAGTCAAGGAAGAAAGGGGAATATAAGAAACGGGGGTGGGGGGGAGGAGTGACAAGTTATTTCTATGCAGACACCGAGTGAACTTCAAAGCATACCTTGAATTCTCCTCCCTGGCTCTGGCTTCAGCTAACTGCCGCTCCTGGTGCTCCTCTACTCTGTTGACCTCATCCTCTTTCTGCTGCATCACTCTCTCCACCTCTGCTTCCAGGTCTTTCTGTCTTCCCTCTGCTCCCCGCAGAGCCTGTTTGTTGCTAAAAAAGTAAGACAAGGAGCCTGTGACGCTCACACATTGACTGAATGTTGACCTAAACACAAATCCAACTCACATTGCAGGAATACTGACAACTGGAGCGCTCACCTGTCCAGCTCTGTGACAATGTCTCCCATCTTGCTCAGTGAGTTTGTGTGTGCCTCCTGGAGTTCTGTCATGGCTGCTAAATGCTCCTCTTTTAAGGATGCCACGTCATTGCTCTTACTAAAAATGACAAGCACAGTTTTTATATGCGTTACTGATACAAGCATCATAAGATTACCATTTTCACTTCTTTTATTTTGGTACTGTACTATCTATCTATCAGATTTTGTATTGACAAAATGTTACAATTTGTGAAATACTGGTTCCGTCAACACATCAATACAAAATCTGAAAGTCTTGTAACTCAGACACAATTGGCCGATTCATTAGAGAGGCGATCGAGACAAATTTAATAAAAAAAAAAAAAAAAATTTTTAAAAAAGAATGTCATTTTACAAGCAATAATTCAAACATTATCTGGTTCCTAGCTTCTCAAATGAGACAATTTGCTTGTCGTGTATGATGGTAAACATATCTTGGGCTTCTGGACTGCTGGTTGGCATTTCATAGATTAAACAATTAATCGAATAATCCAGAAAATAACTGACAAATGAATTGATAATGAAAATAAATGTTAGTTGCAGCCGTAAGTGGACATCAAAGAGACTAAAATTGTTCAAATGCAGCAAAAGATGTTTGTTGAGCGGCATGCCTACTACTTGGAGAATAACTGTACGTTATGGGGTTGTTTTGTAAGTGCAGTGAGGAGGAGTGTGACTTTCAAACGTTTTCTGTCAAAACATCTCATCCAGAGTTTCTGCAGGTTTCACTAAGTCTAATTGAAGACTTTTTAGGACCATTATGAATGAAATGAAAGACCTTTATCACAACCTCAACTAAGCCCTAAATTCATTTTTTTCTAGCCACGTACAGCTAAACTTGGACTTCCCCATAGCTGAAGAATAACACCCGTTTTATGTCCGTTAGGGCTTTGACTCCGAACTTCGTTATTCGAATATAATTCGAATATTAAAAAAAATAATGATATTCGAACAAATATTAGGCAGCCCTTAATATTCGAATTTCGAACCCGTCATAGGCATTATTTTTTGTAAATATGTTTGCTTGTAAACCTTGTTTTCAATTCAGATTCTGAGGCTTTTTCACGCATTTCAAAATGTAACTACACGTCGCGGCGACGCACATCGCTCGGCAGTGAAAGCTCTGAAATTCCTGTCGAAAGCAGACGGTTTGCGTTTAATTCAGGGTCGGACTTTTCATTAAAAAAACAAACAGTTGCGGCAGTGTGTTTTTCTTCTGAAAACATAATTGCCTGCCTGTAGACATTGACTGATACACTGCCCTCTGGTGGACAGAACATATACAACTTATACCAATATAGGTCTTACTGAAGACATTTAATGGTCAAAATATTATTAATAAATATTCGAATATTAATATTAATAAACAAACTTTGAATATGATTTTGGGGCAAAAGTCAAAGCCCTAATGTCTGTGGTACAATCCGAAAGAGACTCACGGAAATAACACAAAAGCTGATTGGCTGCAATATAGGTAGCATTTTGGTCTCATTTGTAGTCGTAATACAGCAAAATTATATTTGGACTAGCGAAAAAAAAAAAGAACTACAAGACCATGGAATTTAAAAAAGAGAGCATTAGAGGTAGCGTTGCATGGACATAGGAAAATTAAGACCGGTTTAAAATTATGGCCTAGAACACTTATTATACTTCAGCGAATGTAACACTTTTTAAAGCTACAGTGCGTAGTTTGGGTCTCCTCCATGAGGAATTCTAAGTAATGACAACAGCGGCGGTGTGTCCACATGATACAAGCCTTCTGTGATCGCGCACCCGCCCACCCCTCCTCCACTCAGTTGCTAGTAACCAAGGAGTATTAAAAAAAAAACATGGACTCTTCAGAAGAGGTCATTATCTTCACTCGAGCTTCTTCGCAGGAAAGTCACCTGACGCCACAATCTTCTGAACATAGTCATACTGAGAAATCCAGATAGAGTTGTGGGGAGCTGATCGTCTTAATTAGCTTTGTAGCAACTCATTTGACAATGACTTGAATGTAACGGACATTCATTAATATCAAAAAGTTACGCACTAAAGCTTTAAGGCCTAAAATTTAGATTTTGAAATGTTACTTTTTAAGAGCCTGCGGAACCCTGCTCCTCAGTATGCTTAGCCTTTGGTTACTCACCTCTCCAACAGTGCACTGGTATCACTCAGTTGTCTCTTCAGCTCCGTGTTTTCCTCCTGCAGCCTCTCGGCCGCCTCCTGCCTCCGACGCTCCTGCTCCTCCAGGACTGCGAGCTCTCCCAGCACCTCCTCCATCTCCTCCTTCAGCTGCCTCAGCCGCTCCTCAGACTCCTCCCTCTCCTGCTCCACCAGCACAGACAGCGAGTCCACCAGGGCCTGCAGAGGACAGGAAAAGAGTCAGTCACGGCTTATGTCATCCTGCACTGAAACGAAAAAGAATGTGCCATGTAGGGCTGTGCAAAATTGTATTTGCGATTATGATTTTGGCTCCTAATGATCACAAAAACGATTATGTTGCACATTATGTTTTGCAAGCAAACTTATTTTGTCATGTGTTCTTAACGGAAAGTATGATGGGAAATTTCAGTTCTAGGTGTTTTCAATGTTGATTTGTTTGTTTTTCAAATTTCAACAATTGCAACATCTTTCCAAAAATCAACGAGGAAGCGTGCTAAGTAATTGTGATTTCAATATTGCCCAAAATAATCGTGATCATCATTTTATTTCCATAATCGAGCAGCCCTAATGCCATGTGAGACAACGCGTGCGTAACCTTTTCTTTCTTCAGTTCCTCAGTAAGAGTAGTGTGTTCTAGCCCGAGCTGAATCTGTCTCTTTTTCTCATCTCTTTTAGCTTCCTTTAGTAAGATGAGCTCTTTTTTTAACTCCTCCACTCTCCTTATCCCCTCCTCCTGAGTCTTGCCTAAAAAGAAAAAAGAAGAAAAAAAATAACCACACAATTCATGCATCATATAACAGTCAATTATTTCTGCAATTTAAGTCAACGTTGCAACGGGATCTCGGTGAACATACTTCTCTCTTCCTCAGAGAACAGACACCTTTGTTCCAGATGTGCCACTCTCTCGTCCAGCTCCTTCTCCGTCCGTCTGAGCACCTCTCTCAGGCGAGCCAGTTCTGCCTCCTGCTGTCGAACAGTCGCCTGAGACTCTTGGACTTCTTGGTTGGCCGAGTCCAGTTGCTCTTCCATGTCACTCACTGACCTTTGTGAAGACTTCAGCTCCAGCTCCTGGTGCTCCAGCCTCTTCTCCACTTTCACTAACGCATCTTTAGAAACCTGCAGCTCTTGTTGGAGTTGCTGGGCCTCCTCCTCTTTTTGTCCCAGCACATACTGGATGGTTTCTAGCTCCGTCTCTAGTTGCCTGTGGGAAAGTGGCAGGTGAGTAGGGATGTAACGATAAACTCAACTCATGATTCGATTCACGATTTTAAGTTCACGATACGACTCTCAGGATACTTACTTTTTTTTTTTTTTTTTTTTTTTAACAGAATGAGCTGCAGAAAAATGACTGAAAAATATTCCTTTATTTATATAAACTGTGCAAAACAACAGATTTTCAAAATCAACCTCTTATCAAACGGGACACTGAAATTGTATTTTATGTTGAAAACAAAAATTAACAAATAGATTTCTAAAACAAATCCCACATCAAGATATCTAAAAAAACAGAAAGAAATCTTCAAATAAATTAACTAAGAAGACATAGTGACGTCTGAAGTCAAACAAGTGAAATCTAAAGTAGATCACGCCCTAGGCTGTTTAAAAACTGCATTGCGATGAATTTCTCTCTCTCAAACTGTTGTAATTTTTAAACATTTATATTGATTTTTTACTGATTCACGATGCATCGTTACATCCCTACATACGAGTGCCATGGCATACAGCTGAGAGCTAAACTTGCTTGAAGGGACCATTAGGCATGTGCTTACTTCACTTTCTCCATTTGAGAACCAGCAACAGTGTTCTCCTGTGTCTTCTCTCGGAGCTTCAAACGGAGATCCTAAGAACACACAAACAGGGCAAGTGTGTTTTTAACAAAGTCTGAATAAAATATGTCCACGTTTTGTAAGAATTGTTCTTACAAGCTAAGTTTATACCTGGATCTGGTCATTGGCTGCATCCAGGTATCCCTGCACGATACTGATATCCTCCCTCAGCTCCCGTATGACAGCTGAAAAAAACAACAACACAGAATTATGGGTGGTAGGATAAGGAAGCAAACCCACAAACTCATGCAGGAACACCGTTACCTATAACCTATGATGTGAATTTGTACATTAAGGGACATCCATACATCTTAAGGCCCAGATATACTAGCTTTTTTACAATGCGTACGAGTAGTGAAGCGGCGGCGCGAACAGCATTTACATACTTGCCTGCGTACTTTGCGTTCTTGGCTTGAGTGTGGAACAGCTGCTGACCTGCCTGTCAGAGGATATGCTGCCCTCACGTTCATGTGCTGAATTGCATCTTGAAGATGCATAGCGTTAATATCTGAAGACGTGCACGACCTATGCTCCAAAAGAACGCAGGATATGCGTGGCAACCATCTTACGTACGCGAGCGCGTAATTAAAACCAAGTATATCTGGGCCTTCAAAGTGCAAAAGGCTGAAAAACCTGGCAACTATTCCAGGATTCTGTTTTTTATAGAAGCAATGGGTAAACACAACTAAGTGTGCGTAGGGATGTCCCCATGGCTCTGTATTGGATCGGAGTAGATATGGGCATTTTTTACTGATCGGGGATCTGCAGTCACTAGGGGTGCACGATTCAGAAAATGTCACGATTCGATACCGATTCTTATGCCGCGTTCTATTTACCACGGAACTCGTTTTTTACGAGGTCAAAGTCGTAAACACGCCCCTTGACCTCGTATTTACGAGCTCGGAACTCGTACAACCTCACAGTAGCGCGAGTTCAAAATCCAACATGGCTGCCCCCTGTATCAACAGTTGTGAAAGTTGCAGTAACAAAGTTAGAAGCATTTCTGTCTTATTTGTGTCACTAAATCAGTCGTTCACACAGGCATGTCCACCTTCTATCTGTGGACATGTTACGTTGCATGCATGCACAAAAAACGGCGTAATGCGTTGTCATCAACTGGTTGCTAACAATAGCTAACCGGGCTAGAGCTAATGAAAACAATGACACAAAAAAGTGTGTCGAGAAAAAAGCAGGCCATACACACAGAACTCACCACGCAATCTAGCATTCTCATTCTCCAGCTCTTCATTTTGGGTTTTGGTCACTTGGTGAAGGTCATCTGTTAAAAAGGTAAAAATCAAAGTATAGCCCTGGTTACTTCATAAACGTTTATTCTTCTATACATGTAAGCATGTGTGTCTCATTAGTAGCACTATCCGTTGCTGTGAAATCTTACCCAAGTCTTTGTTCCTGTCCTTCAGAGCAGCGACAGTAGCTCTGGCAGCTTGGAGGTCCGTTTCCAGCACCTTCACTTGGCCTTCAGTGTTAATCTGCAGTACATTTAACTCCTGGACCCAAACACACACTATACATAAGCATCAGCATCTACTGCTGATAAAAATGTGATTAGCTATTAGCTGTGATTAAACCAATAGAGGATTATTTACTAAGTAATAAAGGAAGTATGTGTACACCAGTTATACCTTGTTTTTAACATCCACTGTGTTCCTGGCCTCCATCAACTCCATGGTGAGAGAATTGATTTTCTTCTTTGTAGTGTCAGCAGAAACCTTAAAAATAAAATAAAAAAATAAAATAAAAAAAAAACGTACTCAGTCATACTTTTCATGCAGCACTGTGAAGAAATGTTAGCAACTAAGACACTCTTATCAAGGTGTAATCAAGAAAGGATTTCTAAAATACACTAAATACGAACATTAGGGCTGGGATGATATGCGTTTGTCCCAATTTGATTCTTTCATGATACATGGGTGCCGATTCAATTTGTATTGCAATTTTCATTCATTGCGATTCAATAGTATTGAGTATTACGATTTTCTTTTCCTTCTTTAACAAAAACAAAAGTTGAATAATTCACTTCTAGCGACAATGTACCATGAGACATTTCTAAAAACAAAAGTGTTTTCTAAGAAGAATGTGCATCACATGTCAGGTCAGTCTGACATTTATTTCATTTGTAAAGCAGTAAATAATAATGCATTTGTTTTTTAGTTCCCCTCGGAGAAGAAAGCCAGACGAAGTTTCATTATGCACTTGTATAATGACAATGAAGGGTCTATCTATCCAACATGGATTTTCTGCATTTTCTGCTTTCGGTCTGTTCTGCTGGAAACGGATATGATGTAGTTGCTGTTGGAGGTACAGTATAAACAGAAAATATTTAGGTGAATCATTGGTAAAATAAAAAATAAAATATTGATTCTAGGGTAAAGAATCAATTTTAAAAATCATTGCAAAAATAAAATCACGATATGTACGATTTTCAAATTTCCCCCCACCCCTAATGAACATCAAAAGAAAGCACACCTTGTTTTTCAGGAACTCGTTGACTTTCTTGAGCTCAGCCCGCTGTCTGTCCAGGGTGGTGACATTGGCAGCCAGGCCCGTCTTCTCCCTGACTGCAGCCAGCAGCTTGGCCTCAGCCTTCTTCAGCTCCTCTTCCAGAGCCAACAGGCGGCGGTCCTGCTCCCCTCGCTGCTGAACCAGAGACCTTATCTAGATGGAAACAAAGAGACGCTTATTACTTCAACATCTGCAGTAATATTAGGAACAATGACCTCCTCCCTCTGAGTGTTACACGCTTAAGAGTGTCAAAACTGGACTCACAGCACGTATTTCCACATCACATCTCAATATTCTTGGACAATTGAGTACAATAATTTGTCAGTTACATGTGCAACATCTGTTATTATTCACTGCCGTTACTTATATTAACACTAGAGGTCGACCGTTTTTTTTTTGGCATTTTTTACATAATCGGCATCGGCCGATATCAGAGTATATTAAGCCCATTTCCTGCGTTATACATTTTCTTCAGACCTAAAACAAAGAAATGCTTTTAGGTTGCTACTGTGTGCAGCACTACTATTGTTGAAATTTTTATTTTATTTATGAAAGTTTGCAGATTTGTGTTCTCAGAAGTTTGATAAATGCTGCTAAGTGCACTAAACTTCATTTTTTCATTGAAAAGTTTATTTTCTTCTTACCGGTTTCGTTTAATATATTTTTTTATACTTTATTCAATATGTTTTCACATTATACATTTTTTTTTTTTTTTTTTTTTTTTTTAAAATCGCATGCCGCCATTTATTTTTTGTTTTTTAATATTTCATTCAGTGTGCCAATTGCTGAAATAGCAGCAATCGGCACAATGACTGTTTCTCATACTTATTATTATTGGTGTGAATGCTGAAGGCATTCACATCTATATTCTTGTACACTAATATTTATTTATTTATTCATTTATTTATAGAGCCATATTTTGCACCTTAACTCCTTCCACATTTTTCAACATAGAAACCACATTCAAACATTCGGCTTGATTCAGAATGGTGTGCTACTATTTTTAATATTCTTAAGATTTATAATTTCCGAGATTTTCAACGTTTAGCGGACATTTTTTCCCCCATTAAAGCGGATGGACAGAATGTTCAAAGTTGACACATTTTCATACATTTTCAACTGCTAGCTACTCATCCATACATTCACCGAGAAACTCCATTCAAACTTTAAAACGTTCCCCATCTTTCATACTTTCAGCGTTGGTATTCAACTTTCAAATCCCATTAGTACTTTTTGAAATAATCAGTCTTCTTTGAGGCTTAGAACTAATGTCTTTCTGCCATTTTTACATTGGTGTGTAAGGGATGGAATGTTCGGCCTCAGAGGGCAGGGCCCAACTGACAGAGTGGAAAGAGGCAGAAGCTAAATTTTCTTTACCTTGAGATACCATCCACAGTTTTAACTCTTCATACATTACTTTTACAACAAAATGTAGGAAATCTTGGGCCCTTTCTAACAATGTGCTCAGGGAGGCAATGTGACTTTCACACGAGGCACAGTGAGCTTCCAAGTGAAGCCATGTCCACCAACTGCCGCACTGCCTCCTGTACTAAATCCTACCAGAAATACCAGGAGGAGAAGAGAAAAAGGCCCTTTTCAGACAGCTGCTGTCCTCACATGTCTTACACAACACACACCATTCTTGGACAGGATGATCATCAGGGTGTTATGTCTCTCACAGTATTAAACATTAAGAGATAGGAGTTAGGGTTTTTGAGATAAGAGCAGGACTATCAAAGGTGCGTCAGAGCTTCGTTTCTGTGAGAAGGCCTCTCTGAGACAAGAGTCGTCATAGAAACCTTTAACTGCAGTTGGTCATGTGACCAGATCCCTGACATGTTGACCAATGCTGTGAAGTTACTGTTCCTAGTCTCTGTGAGAACAGTTGCTGGTGTTGAGGTCTGAGGTCAGTTATCAGAGTCAGTTAGTCCATCATCACATCATGTTAGCTTACAAATAACACCTCTTCTCCTTTTTCCTCCCCTCTTCTTTCTCTTCCTCTCCTTCCTTCTCCTCTTCCTCTCTTCCTGTGTTTTTGTCTGTTGGTGTGTGTAACTCCTCTTCCTCTCTTACTCATCTCCTCCTTCCTCTCCTATTCTAATGGTAAATTATTCCGTAGGATTATGGTTAATCTTTCATTGAATGAGTTTTATACAACTTTTAATTTCCATTCGCCTTTTTTGGACTACTCTCTGAAACATGAGTCGTCATGGCAACCTGTAACTGCAGTTGGTTATGTGATCTGATCCCTGACATGTTGACCTGTTGCTGTGAAGTGACTGTGTGTGACTGTTTGCGTGTGTGTGTGTGTGTGAGAGAGTGAGTCTGAGTGTGTGTGTGTCAGTGTTAATTTTGACAGCAAATTCTGATTTAGTCTTAGTCTTTTGAATAACGCACCATTTAGTTTTAGTCTTATTTTAGTCATCTGAAATCTTTTAGCCTTAGTCTAGTTTTAGTCGACTAAATATCATAAGAGTTTTAGTCTTATTCTAGTTTTAGTAGACCAAATATTAGCAGATTTTAGTCGACTAAATCTACAGTGGACTTAGTTGACTAAATGTTTCTCCAGAATTTCCAGTCATTGGAAATATCCATCAGTCTGTTATGGAATGGTATTAAGGTTTGAATATGCAATACAGACACAGATTTAACGGTTTGTCCTAGACCTAGCTCTGACATTTCTGTTCATGAGACATGTCATTGCCCTCGGACCGGGTGCACTGCAGAACGTTAGCGTGTTGCTAACGAGCGAAGTCAACTGAAATCAGGCAAAGCTGTGTAACTAAGACTGTGCAACTAAACAACTAAGTATGATGTAAACAACCTTACTGTTGTGAAAATGTCCTCAAAACTGTGCAAAGTTCTGCAAACTCGTCCTCCTGTGTAACTGCTGCTGCGCGTTTAGCTGTTGCGTCTGCATTTGCCGCGGCTTTTTAAAATGGCTCTGCTGCTTCCGCGTAAATCAACCTACCCTCAAAGATTTGCTCTGATTGGATTTCTTCCCAACTTGTCCCACAAAAAAAAAAAAAAAAAAAAAAAAAAAAAAAAAAAAAGAGTGGTTCTGATTGGATCTCTTCTCCATTCGTCCCTCCCTAACATTTTCGTCTCATTTTTATTTGTTGACTAAAATGTTGGCTATATTTCCTCACAGTCTTCGTCATCATATCGGACTTTTTATTTAGTTTTTGTCCGTGAAAAAGGTTCTTTGATGAATATTCTTTGTCATAGTCTTTGTCAACGAAATTAACACTGGTGTGTGTACTGAACAACACTGAAGGCTCTGTCATCTAAAGTAGTAGTGGTAATAATCGTATGAATAACAGAAATTATGTTAGTGCAGTTGACACTGAATATTTTTAGAATTTGTGTGCATTTGTAAAATAAGTTAACATGGTTTAAATTGTTCTTGATTATTAAATATTGAATCATTATATTCCACATCTTTCAAACATTCTGGGTGTTATTCAACTTTTCAAAAGACTCAGTCTTTTTCAAAAACAAGATATTCCACATATTAAAGACATTATTCATATTATACTTTTCAATGATATTTATACTTAATAAAACCATTCCCACTTTTTCAACTAAAAACAATTTAAACATGCCACACCGTTCAAACAATCTAGGTATTATTCAACTTTTCTAAGACATTCATACTATTAAACGCATTCCCACTTTTTCAACTATTCTCACTACTTTACCTTATTCTAACACAATTCAAGTCAGCAATCAGCAGTGTAGCGTCAGCCTTTCAACATACAGCATTCACACATTCTCTAGTTATTATTCCGCCTGTTTTTTGTCCCGTAACTAGTCACGGAGCATTGCCAACGAGTGCACACAAAATGCATCAAAACGTGTGTAATGCTCGGGAATGGTGTGCTGTGTCTTTTCAAAACGATTTGCCGCACGGTTTTCACGAAATCGGCGCAAAATTGTCCCATAGACTTGAATGGGAAATCTTCTGGAAATCGCTTAACATCGCTCAAAACAACCTCTTTGGGGCCATGCTGTATCGCCATACTTTAATGTAGAAAAAAAATTGACATTCGGAAATCAAGCACGGTTTCTACGAAATCACAGTTTACGTATCGTCCTCTTTTCAGACCGTTTCAGATTTTCCAATGTGTGTGTATGGGGACGGAATCTTCATAGTTAGAGTGGAGGACAGAGTGGGGAGCTGCAGTAATATTCTCTGAATTTGTTTCCAAACAAATTGCACTCTCACCTACAGTTTTCATTCTTCATACATCATGGTTGGTCAAAATGTAGGAAATGTTGTGCTGGTCGTAGACATGTAACTATGGAATCCATCGGACGTAAACTTCTTGCTCTGTTCATACCAACTGCCGATAGAAACAATGAAAAAATAAATAATTTTGCTGGTTCCCATACATTTGCTTGGCAACCGTGATCTCCACCAATCAGAGGCGTTGCTGTTATGCTTAGGATTGTGGGTAATGTAGTACACACACACACACACACACACACACACACACACACACACACACACACACACACACACACACACATTGACGACCAGAAGGGGGGACAAAGGGTGGAGCTGTGGATACTGTCTCCCCCTCCCTCACTGTGGAAATCACCATAGCAACAACTTCTTACACACACAAACCTCATGGACTCCTATCATAAAGACTCTATACTGTAGGCCGTGTTGTCCTCTCTTTACAGGACATGTCAAACAGCAGAGTAAAGGTAGCTCAGATCAGCTGTTACTAATGATATTAACTGTACCCTATTAATACTTGGCTATTGTTATTCGGATGTGCACCAAGTAGTATGCACACTAGTTAGTTTTATTTTACACTTCACTAGGCTTCGCGTTGTGCCTCACAGGCTACTATTTTGACCCTTTGCAGCATCGTTACTTATCATCAAGCTGCCACTTCCTCGTAACACATCCTGCTGCTGCAGGCTGCAGGCATGATGGAGAAAGACAGCAGCAACACAATCTGAATGGTGCTTTTTATTTTCCAAAACTCCCGGACGGCTCAGTGCACAAGTCGAAAGCCATATGCACATTGTGTAAAGCCGAATTAAAATATCACCGAAGAACGTCAAGTTTGAGCTACCACCTACGAGCTAAGCATATTACAGTTAACGGGACTTAGAGAGTGCTACTAGTTGCCGACCTGTGGATGAAACCAAATCCAAAAAATGACTACAGCTCTTGCGAAATGGGTGGCAACTAACTGCAGACCTGTCAGCATCCTAGAAGACTTGGGTCTTACAGAAGTGCTACAGTTGGCATGTTCTGACCCGTCTTATACACTGCCATCGAGGGGGACAGTAGTTTCACCATACACAGCCTGTACCACACGGAGAAAGCAGCTAAACTGGAACTGCTGCAAAGTGCAAACGTTGTCTCATTAACCGGGGATCACTGGACGTCAGTGAGTAATCAACATTATTTACAGTAGGAGTTACTAAACACTATATTGACTCTAGATTCAAATGTGTGACTAGATTCACACATTTTCTTTTGTTTACAGTAAATAAATAATAAAAAAAACTAATACAAATCTTTAAGTCAAGTTCATAAAGTAACTCTTTGCATTCATTTGATTCACAATTAAGATACACTGGTAAGAATTGCTTTCCATTGTTAATATGTACTTAAACACTGTTCTGAAATGCAAAATAATAGAATTTTAATCATGTGATAAAACATGCGATTAAGAAGAAAAAATATTGTTTGACAGCCCTAATTTTTTATTTAAGTACAGTGCCTTGCGAAAGTATTCGGCCCCCTTGAACCTTTTGCCACATTTCAGGCTTCAAACAAAGATATAAAACTGTAATTTTTTGTGAAGAATCAACAAGTGGGACACAATCATGAAGTGGAACGAAATTTATTGGATATTTCAAACTTTTTTAACAGATAAAAAACTGAAAAATTGGGCGTGCAAAATTATTCAGCCCCTTTAATTTCAGTGCAGCAAACTCTCTCCAGAAGTTCAGTGAGGATCTCTGAATGATCCAATGTTGACCTAAATGACTAATGATGAAAAATAGAATCCACCTGTGTGTAATCAAGTCTCCGTATGAATGCACCTGCTCTGTGATAGTCTCAGAGGTCCGTTTAAAGAGCAGAGAGCATCATGAAGAACAAGGAACACACCAGGCAGGTCCCAGATACTGTTGTGGAGAAGTTTAAAGCTGGATTTGGAAACAAAAAGATTTCCCAAGCTTTAAACATCCCAATGAGCACTGTGCAAGCGATAATATTGAAATGGAAGGAGTATCAGACCACTGCAAATCTACGAAGACCCGGCCGTCCCTCTAAACTTTCAGCTCGTACAAGGAGAAGACTGATCAGAGATGCAGCCAAGAGGCCCATGATCACTCTGGATGAACTGCAGAGATCTACAGCTGAGGTGGGAGACTGTCCATAGGACAACAATCAGTCGTATACTGCACAAATCTGGACTTTATGGAAGAGTGGCAAGAAGAAAGCCATTTCTTAAAGATATCCATAAAAGGTGTCGTTTAAAGTTTGCCACAAGCCACCTGGGAGACACACCAAACATGTGGAAGAAGGTGCACTGGTCAGATGAAACCAAAATCAAACTTTTTAGCAACAATGCAAAACGTTAGGTTTGGCGTAAAAGCAACACAGCTCATCACCCTGAACACACCATCCCCACTGTCAAACATGGTGGTGGCAGCATCATGGTTTGGGCCTGCTTTTCTTCAGCAGGGACAGGGAAGATGGTTAACATTGATGGGAAGATGGATGGAGCCAAACACAGGACCATTCTGGAAGAAAACCTGATGGAGTCTGCAAAAGACCTGAGACTGGGACGGAGATTTGTCTTCCAACAAGACAATGATCCAAAACATAAAGCAAAAGCTACAATGGAATGGTTCACAAATAAACATATCCAGGTGTTAGAATGGCCAAGTCAAAGTCCAGACCTGAATCCAATCGAGAATCTGTCGAAAGAACTGAAAACTGCTGTTCAAACGCTCTCCATCCAACCTCACTGAGCTCCAGCTGTTTTGTAAGGAGGAATGGGTAAAAATGTCAGTCTCTCGATGTGCAAAACTGATCGAGACATACCCCAAGAGACTTACAGCTGTAATCGCAGCAAAAGGTGGCGCTACAAAGTATTAACTTAAGGGGGCTGAATCATTTTGCACGCCCAATTTTTCAGTTTTTTATCTGTTAAAACAGTTTGAAATATCCAATAAATTTCGTTCCACTTCATGATTGTGTCCCACTTGTTGTTGATTCTTCACAAAAAATTACAGTTTTATATCTTTGTTTGAAGCCTGAAATGTGGCAAAAGGTCGAAAAGTTCAAGGGGGCCGAATACTTTCGCAAGGCACTGTATACAAGTGCAGATTGGTGAAGTGTTCAATAAATGTTTTTGTTGAGAAATTTTGTGTATCTCAAGTAATTATTAGTGTTACATTTTATCTTTCAAATAGGTTTAAAAACAAGCACATATAGGCCAAAATAAATCCGCAGCATTTATCGGTCGGCTGACCCTGATTTCTTAAGATCGGCCAGAGAAAATCCCATATCGGTCGACCTCTAATTAACACTGTACTTATTTATGTTTGTACTGTATGTTCACACTGCACTACAATACAATTTGTACAATCCATTGTTTTGGAAACAATCTTTTTAGCCCAATTTTACTTTTAGACCAAATCTCACTTTGCTTAACGTTTCTATCTTACTGTAGCTATGTTACTTTATACACTTATTGATTCGCTCTTTTCTTACTACTTTTTAACCTTAACATTTGACTGTGAGCAACTGCAACTAAACAATTTCCCGAGGGGATCAATAACGTATTCTGATATGTGGTTAGCTTTAGGGCTGCAACTAAAGATTATTTTCATAGTCGATTAATCTGTCGATTATTTTCTCGATTAATCAATTAGTTGTTTGATCTATAAAAATTTCAAAACATGGTGGAAAAATGTGGATCAGTGTTTCCCAAAGCCTAAGATGACGTCCTCAAATGTCTTGATTTGTCCAAAACTCAAAGATATTTACTGTCACAAAGGAGAGAAGAAACTAGAAGATATTCACATTTAACAAACTGGAATCAGAGAAATCTTATTTTTTTTAATAAAAAAATGACAAACGATTAATCGATTATCAAAATAGTTGGCGATTAATTTAATAGTTGACAACTAATCGATTCATCGTTGCACCTCTAGTTAGCTTGTAGCACAAATGTTCCTTTGATGAAGTGTACGTTAGTTACCTCTTTCTCTATGAGTTGTTGCTGCTTCCTTTCCATGGTCATCATGGCGTTCTTCTTCTTTACACTTGAACCTTCAACCTATACACACGACATCAGTTAGTTTAGGTTAGTTTTATGGCAGGAGCAGTTGTTAGACTGGCAGATCTGTTACTGAGGAGACATCGGATTGGCGTTGTTACATGATGAAATAAAATACAACTTACAAGACCGTCGACCGACATAGTCCTACGGACAGGTGACACCATGAAACTTCTGGAGGGCGATGGTGGTGGCATAGCGGCTGGAGACGCACATAATGAAAATACGTGGCACAAAACGTTATGCTTTAGATAACTATTTTTATTTCCTTGTTGCATTATGCTTATCAAATGTACCCACCTGCCTTGACAAGTCTGAATCGATCAGATTTGTCGAATGAAGCAGCTCCCTTCAGGTCCCCAGGTTTGATCTCATAGGACCCCGGTGGAGGGGCACAACCTTCGGCCAATAGCACAATGTTAGCCATCGTTGTTGGTTTAACGTTAAACATGTAAAGACCCTAGTTCATGTTTGTTTTAGCAATAACAGTTAACATTAACGGTAACTTAACTTACCTAGCTAGCTAGCTAACGTTAGCGTTAGCTACACATATCAGCTAACGTCAAACACAAGCTAACGTTAACGTTAGCTACTTACCGTTGGCTAACTTGAGTGGATAATTTGCCAATATGCTAACGTTACTAGCTAGCTTTTGAATGTCACTTACCTACGTCCTCGTTGAACCTTTTCAATGGGGCTCTTGAAAAAGACATTTTAATCCTCCGTGCGTTCGCCTCACTATTTTTGAATTTCCAACCGTAAAGGCTGCAGTGGAGCAGCTCCCACACACAAAAAAGCTTCACGCCTTCACCGCTAAAATTTCAAAATAACGTCAAATATACGTTTACGTACGTATGGCCAATAGGCAGCGAGTCCTGGATGACGCTGTCCCTCCCTTTTTTACTTCCCTTCTAAACAAGTAAATAACTAACTAACTAAATGCTGGAGCCCACAAGGTTAAAGGTCTGTTTGAGGGTTAAGACTTGGTTTTAGGATTAGGGTTAGAATTAGGTTATGGTTAGGGTGAGGGTAAGGGTTAAGGTTAGGCATTTAGTTGTGATGCTTAAGGTTAGGGTAATGGGCAAGGGAATGAATGCATTATGTCAATGACGGGTCCCCACAAAGATAGTGAAACAAATGTGTATGTGTGTGTGTGTATGCGTGCAAAATCCATGTATGGAAGTATTTGTAGTATTTACTGTCCATCCATAGGTTCATATTTAACCGCTTTAGCCTTCTTACATGGCCGAGAGTTTAATTCATACCTTGTAACAGCATATGTTTCTAAAAAATAAACGACATTTTTCCTTTGCTCCTATCAGATGTTGAATTTTAATTATATCGACTAAGAATTACTGTAATATAGTGTATCTATGAGTCGGAATAGGAAACTATGACACTTTATACAAAGCTGTTTAAATAGTTTTTTTCTTAGTTGTGGACTTGTATACTCTATGTGTGCCAAAGAAAATTAACATTGCAAAAATGAACACATTAGAAATGCTGAGGTCATGAGTCTACACGTAGCCAACCAGATCCTACTGACCCAAGACATTTTTACTAAAGCCACCAACCAAACCCTAACATAAAAATTAAAATTAAAAATAAATTTTAAAAAGTAACATTTCCTAGGTATTTAAAAAGAATCAGAAAAAAAAAAATCACATTTGGTTTTATTAAACTGCTAAATTATATTTTCTGAAAAATCTATATCCCTATATGGCCTGAATGTTTTCCTCTGTCTTGGAAAATACTAAATCCCTTCTATTTATTTAATCTGCCATGTTAAATCATAGAATTTAACTTTTTTTTTTATTCTCCTCATATCATTAAACTATTTCCCTGTGTGTACATGTCAGTGGTTCAGCAAAACTAGCCAGCTTATTCATGTTTCTACATGTAAGGGAAAAAGCCCCGACACACCAGAACAAACATGTACAACTTCAACACTGAAGGAGTACTTAAGGTAGAACCCATTGAACACACAATTTTTTCAGTTAAACATTTTTTATTTCATGGAAATACAACATAATTTCCAATCCTTTGCAGGACCATTGTTGTACATTTTATATTCTTTTTCTCCACTTTTTTGTACTTCAAAACATGGTCACTTGTACAACAATATAATAAACAAAGCCTCGTGTCACAAATGGAGCCATTGATGACAATAAATTACACTTGCCATGCTAAAGGTTTTGAGATGATACATTAGTTCCTTTCTTTTTACTAGATTAACCTTTAAATGAACAGTACGTCGGAGTTGAATAAATATGATAAAAAGACACTGGAGTTAAAAAAAAGAAAGTTTGTTCATTCAAAATGGAGCAGAAAAATATTAGAGGGCAGTTTGGGGAGGGTTACTTCTTAATAATGCATTAGTTTTACTTCTTATGAAAACAAAAAAAGGGACACATTTTCCATATTTTGCTAACACTGCTAAATCTAAAGCAAAAGTCCAACAATAGTAAATACTGACTATATTTAGGAAACTGCCCTTTAATTAGAACTGACATTTTAGTTGATTTTTGTTTTTCCTTTATGTGCTGAGCTCTGCTAGACCAACATCACCCATTCACACTCTGAACAGGCTCATCTAGCACAGCACGGTCTTTATACAACCTAATACGGTTTCTTTTTCTTTCTTTTTTTACTCTTGAAAAAGCAAACATTTACCCAGTTGAAGATGTGTCTTTTCCAAATTGTAAATAATATCACTGTATTCATGTACAGAATATAAAAAAATCTTTCCAACAGAGACGAGAGAGAGAGAGAGAGAGAGACAGAGAGAGAGAGAGAGGGGTAGAGAGAGAGAGAGAGAGAGAGAGAAAGATAAGGTTTCCAGCCAGTAGTAGAGAGGCAAGTATACCAAGGATGTGTAAATTAAAATATTAATAATTAAAAACAAGAACAATTACAACACTCAACACTTCACTTAGTTCAACAGTGAAATTTACAGTGGAACTGGTACTGAATAAAAATGTGTCAGAAAGATGTAAGAAAACCAGATGGGGGGGGGGGGGGGGGGGAAGAAAAGCAAATCATAAATGTGATGTACCTTCATTCCTTTGAAAGCAAGCAGGTGAGAAAGTATTCAAATGCATCATGATAGACATGGTGTACCATGAACAAGGGCAGACCAGATTATTATACAAATGACTGAAATGTATCACAATAAACAGGTTTGGTAATAGAGGACACTCGTAATGGTAGCACAGGTGTACTGGTGCCTGCTACGGTTAGTAGCTGTAGTAGCACTTAGGAGCACCATGTTAAAAGATCCTTATAGAACTTAGAAAAATTAGTTATGCTGTTGCATTATTTAGTCTTTTATTTAAACCATGTTCGATTTACTTTTGTCTCCGCCCTTGATTGCAAATTCTAAAAGGCGTTTATGAGTCCCAATGGCTGGGAACGTCAAACAAGTGGCTTCAGATTATAGGATAGAGATACTCTTTTGGCATTTTTGTCAGTGGTCCAATCCACAGGTGTGCAGCGGAAGGAATAAGAGAAGGCATGCATGAGTCTGAGTGAGAGCCACACAGATAGTAAAATAAAAAAAGTGTGAATATACACTTCCGCCTCTGGCCTGGTCCACGTCGAAGGGTTAATGCTTCAAGAATTCAGAGACAGCCACATTTTTAGATAGAGGAAGAGTTTGAAAAGGATTTGTCTTTGGATTCTTAAAGCCAGTGTGGAGCCATCGTAGTAATCCATGACTCTACAAGACCAGGGAGAGGCAGAAATTAGTTTCACAGCTATGTGTGTTTTGAGTGTGTGTGTGTGTATGTGTGTGTGTGTGTGTGTGTGTGTGTGTGTGTGTGTGTGTGTGTGTGTGTGTGTGCGCACTATGTGTGAAGGGTCTTTTTCAACAGGTGGTAGCCAGGGATTGGTGTATAGGAGGCTGGAAACAGCGAACGTGCTCCACAGTGGAACTGTCTGTCTCCACCGCCTTCATGTACTTGTTGAGGATGGCAAAGATCTCATTGTTGAGGATCTGATACTTCCTAATGCGGTCTGCCATCTTCTTCAGGGGCTGTCGAGGAGAACAACAGAAAGAGGAATAAGTCGGACGGTGTATGACAGGTGCGTTTATGTGTGGGAGTAAATGTAGAGGATTAAAGTATACCCACCACATTTTTGATGATCTCATCCTTGCCGTCCTGTCTTTGGACTTTGAGCAGGTGGTAGCAGAAGTCAAAGAGATCAAAACGACGCTGCTGTCCCAACAGCACGATGATGGCACAGCCGGCCCAGTTCAGCCCGTCCCCGAAGCACTGCCTACAATTAATGACATCACTAATTGAGGAATTTCAAGCAAGAATGTGGGCAATGCATTTTCAGACAGTTGAGAAAAAGTGCTATCTGTGGGAGAGAAAGCTCCATTTGCAGTGAAATGTGTTTGTTTTTTTTACTTTACTTTATACATCTATTACGTACGCAAAAATCTATAACACACTAAAAGACAAAATAAAAGCATAAAAGGGGCTATTAAAGATGACATAATTAACTGTGAAACAGTATCTGGTCTCTTCTGTTCCAAGTGTACCCTGTAGTGTTTGTATCAGCTGCTGATGCAACAATGTCCCTGTCTGGACTTGAACTAAAGTGTGGTCACGGATACGTGCCACAACTCTTTTATTTGATTTGATTTCTTATTTGTCACACTGAAGTAGAGCCATTTCATAAGTAGCAGCATGATATGAATGCTTTGCTTATGGCAGAAGAAGAAAAAACGTCAAGGTGTACTGAAAAAGTCTGTTTCCATTAAGCTTTATCACATCTTCTCTTTCTACACATGCCAACCTTTCCACCAAGCCATGAGTACAAACTTTCACAATATTTTGTTTAGCTTTTGGCCAGATTTCTGACATTTTGACTGAATAAACAAATCAAGCATTCAAGTTAACAAAAAAGTACACAATTCCCCCAGGAATAAAGTCAGGGTAAAATATAACCTTTTTTTTTTTTTTTGGGATATTGGCAAACCAATACGCAAGAGTATTGAGTTCCATGGTCATGTTTGGCTGCAGATGTGGTTATCCAACGTACTCCTACTGTACACAAAGCAGCCAGCTGCCACTTACTCTGCTGTGAACTCGTGTGTGCCCACAGGGATGCAGTAGACAAACTGCATGGCACTCCACAGGCGGTGGAACTCCATACACTCGTCGACATGCATCACACCGTTGGTGGGCGGGGGCCCGCGCCACACCCCGTCCTGCAGGAAGCTGCGGATGCGCGTCAGGATGACTTCAAACATGGAAAGGCCGCAGCACAGGCGCTCTTTGGTCAGCAGGTCCCCCTCACGGGCAATGGCAATTTGCTGGTGAAAAGAACAGCCGTAATACTTTATTATTCATATTGAAATATTAAGGGAGAAGCGGAACAAAAATATTGAAATAACTAGTTTTAGTTTGTTTTATCAAGTATCTGTAAAGTATCAGATTGGTGATTATCTGTCTGCTTTCTTAAAGAGAGAGTGTTGGTAAACTACAGCTGGGTCATATGGAGAATATCAAATATCACAATATTTTTGACCAAATATCTCAATGTCAATGTCGCTATGATATTGACAATTGGTTTTACAAAATATTTACGCAAAGAGATGTTTGATGAATAATCATCAGTAATGTGGATATAATGACTAAGTGAGCAAAGGCAAATAATAGAACAGCTAGAACAGTCTGGTAAGTTCAGAAAATGACTTCACTTTACTGCAAAATAGCCTTTAAAAGCAGGAAAAGACAACAAATATGCCATATTACGATATCTAAAATTTACGACAATATCCTGCCTCATATATCAATATAATATCAATATTCTGCCCAGGCCTGTGTTCAACTCACCTGTGGGGTTCCCAACCTCTCGATTAGAGGCACAAGGTGAAGAGGGGCGTACTTGGCTTCCAGCCTTTTCATCCTGACCTCCAGACGCTCTCCCTCTAAATAACACACAAACACAAGGAGGGACATGTACATACTGTACACAAATGACAAAGAAATGGACACGCTAGGACGAGTACATCCATCCATCTGCCTTGCATTTACTGCTTCCAACCCTTGTGTATACCTTTGATGTAGACTCTGGGCAGAATGTTCTGGAAGGGGGCAGCGTGAAGCAGGTCACACACTTCCTCCTGGGACTAAGATTCAAGCAGAACACAAGAAAGGGTCATTTTAATTCAAAGTACACCACTCACTTGGCTTTATGGACACCCTTACAGAGCATGCAGGGAGCCATGAGGTGATGTTGATTTTAAAGAGCCCGCCCCAAATACTCCCAGCTGAATTCCATAACTTAGTCTCAAAATGTTACAACTAAGAATGAAAGCTTTTAAAACATATTTTACATGCTCAAAGTTATAAGAGCACTGCCATGAGCTTGATGCCATGAGTATTCGGATGGATTAGTCAACACTATCCTCAGCTAATGTGTTTATCATGAGGCTATGTTTATCAACCATTATGACAGGCTAATTTTAGCAGGATTATACATTTGTTCTAAGTACAGCATCCCATCTAATCTGGCAGCAATAGGTCAAGTTTAAATCCATTTTAATAAACTCGAACCCTTTCCGGGTTTAATGTCAGTGTGTTAGTGGTATTCCAGCTATGTGAGGTCATTCCTATTGGCGATCGTTAGTCAAGACAACAAGCTAAACCAATGCTGCAGAGAAGCAGCATCTTGATACTAAAAGGGTGATGAATGAGAAAAGAGCCATGCAATGATTAAAAAAAAGCACACACACACTTCCAGGTAGTCCAAACCAACATACGTATAAACACCCTACACACACACCCTACACCACACACACACACACACACACACACACACACACACACACACACACACACACACACACACACACACACACACACACACACACACACACACACACACACACACACACACACACACGTTAGTGCAGTCAGACAGTATAGAAGAAAAAAAAACGAGTGACGGCTGAGTTAGTTGTTATGTAGACAGGCATCACAAGCACCCAGAAACAGAAGAGAGTATGGAGGACGAAGTGCAGAGTTCAGCACGAGACTGTACCAACAACCAACCAGAAATGTACTATCACCTGTTCCATGGAAGACAAGGCACAACCATTCTATAATAAAGCAGCCAAATGTGTTCTTTTTCTTAAACACATGTCATTAAATACAAAGACTTCATTTAGGTTTTTGTGTCAAAAGTGATATTTTCACTTGATTCCTAGTAAAATAAAAAGACAAACCAAATGGTCTCAGTCCCTTTGCTTCCATGGCTGATTGGAGGTGAAACCGTGTGTGCCAAACTAACATGGTAGAAGAAGAAGAACCAGAAAGACAGCAGCCCAAAGCAACAACAAATCAAAGAGAAAAGGACATTCCGTCTCTGTGTTATTTTGGTACCAAAGAGAAAACCTAAATCCTTACCACCTGTGGTAGTTGCCAGCGTGTAATGAAAAATAGAGTTGTATTTCAGAAAAAAAAACACACACATCAAAGATCAAACATACTTGGAGGCACTGGGAGCCTGTCAGTTTTTGTCCATCATATTTGAATAAGGATGTGAATTGACGTCGTAAATTGGGCAAAAACCTTCAGGCGCCCAGGTTATTGGTCACCCACACAAAAACTTGGCAGTCAAGACAGCTACACATTAGCAGTCCCTGACCACACAGGGAATTAACAGTGGGAAGGTTGGGGAATAATATGGCAAGAAAATACAGAGATAAACAACATGAACAGGAAGATGGGGTCAGGGGTAAAATCCAGTGATATAATAATTTGAAGGAAAATGAAGGTAAAAGGAAATGTCTTACTAGAGCTTGCTCGATGAGCAGACAGAAGAGGATAGCATTTCCCACCTCCCTTAAGCTCTGGAACACATCTGTCTTCAGCTCAGCATACTCAATGATATCCTTGAGCTGATGGTGGAAGAACTCTAAGATACCTGGAATGGTAAAAATGGAAAAAATACAGCCATGACATGAGTAGTATGGACGGCAAAATGATTGAAAATGAAGAAACTGAGATCCCAGAGATTTGGCAGACAAGCAGCAAGACATTCCCAATCATCCTTGGCCTCATCTGAGAGAGATGTTTGAGATAGTAGGCATCCAGAATGACTGTTAGTTGTAACTCTAAAAGTATGGGGAACTTCTTAATTAATGTCTGTTTAGTAATTCATATTTTATCCTTTATTTTCTTTCCAGAAGCCATATTTGAGCACACACACAGTGGCTGTGTCTCAAACCGCCTATTTGCACACTTCAAAACACTTAGTTTTAAGTATAAAGTGTAGATAACGCAAAAAGTCAGTGCACTGAAAGTAGCCGATGACCCCCTAAAAACGGTCTAAAAATGTCAGTGTGGAACTACAAAGCGGAAGGGAGCCCTTGACCGGCAGCTGATTGGACGAACGCGTCACGTGGGTCTGGCTGCTCGAGAATTTGAAACGACCGTCATGGCGGCTCAGACGGAATACAATCTTCTATTTTACGAAAATAGTTCACCGAAAAGTGTTTCTGAAAACATTTTAAAGAGAAATAGGCCATATAGTTGCTGAATCTATCTTCATTTTAGATTGACAAAGGTCAGTTTAAAAGATTTTTGTCAGATTTTGAGAGGTGGCGAGCCGAGCTGGCCACTCCTCATTTGCATACAGGAAAGCGGGCTGGAAAATTGTGTTCACATGTGTTGCGTTCATCACGTTCATTCTCTTCATTTCCGGTAAGTGTTTTAACACAAGTGTTCATTTTGGGACAATGCTAACCATCGAAAGTGGGCACTACGGCAGTAAGTGGTCAGTGCACGTGCAGCAGTGGACTGACGGAAGTATGCCGAATGAGACACAGCCATACAGTACGTGTAGATTCCTTTAAATGTTAAAGGGAAGATTAAAAAAGAGAAACTGGATCTGTGAATTCTCATAGAATCACAACTGAATTTATATCTTTCTACTCAGTCAGAATCGTATTAATCTGGAGTGTGTGTGTGTGTGATGTTTTAGGCCTATTTCTAGACATCTATTTAAAGTGTAGGCAATGGCATATAAAGAGCCTTTTTTCCATGCCCACTGAAGTTTCTCAGCTTGCACTCTAGTAACATTAGTGTGGTCCAGGTAGCTTTGCATAAAAAATGCTTGTCATTCGCAAGGCTACTTTTACTTTTATACTTTAAGTAAATTTCCAAGCCTGTACTTTGTTACTTTTACTTGAGAAAAGACGTTAAATCAGTACTTTTTGACACAAGTATCTGTACTTCTACTTGTGTACGGGAAGTGAGTACTTTTGACATCTCTGGATACAGTAGGCTATGCCATCTGACTGGCCTCTAATCTGCTAAACAGCTCACATTCATGTCAGGAACTACAGTTGAGTAGGAGAAGGAAGTTGGCAGAAAAGGTAAGCATCTTCTACACTTTAAATGGGACACTTTTGTATGCCTTGACTACATTTTAAAGCATTGCTGTCCTTAATTTTATTTCTGTATTGGATAATTTATAACTTTGAGTGTATATTTATTTTATTTAGTTATATTATACCCCCTATCCAACACTTGTTTACCACTGTAGCAGAGTTGCTATTTTCCTCACGGCTGGCTGTTGATGTGCTGTTTCATGTTGTCAGCCTTTTCTTCTGCTGGCTATGTGCTGCAAATGTTTAACTGCTGCTCCAAGTAATATCTTATTCCAGTAATGTTTCCAAGACCTGACTGCAATCAAAGAGGTACTGTAGCATGTGCACAAAAGTGGTTAGCAAGGAGAAGGACTGAGCTAGTAAGAAAATGGGAATGGAACTGCATGGAAGTGCAAAAAACTGAATACAAATAAATCCAATTGCCCAATAATACTAATCTGACTCAGGTAAGGTTTTGCTTTCAGATACATTTGTAAATGCATTTCTGTCTCCACTCTTCTATGCATCTAAATGTTATAAGTATAATTAAATACAGCTTTAATGGCATAAAAATTGATGTTATAAATTATACAGATATAACCCCACATGCACTCTATTAAGTGTAACAGTGGGGACTGTAAGGTCACCTGGAGAGCCGTACTCATGGCGCGGTAGGCGGCAGATCTTGGGCATGACTTCTATCAGTGTTTTTACGTACTGCAGGATGGTGCCCTGTAACTGCAAAGTGACAACATGGAAGATAGATAGAACGCAACAGGCAAAGGGAAGAGAGGGCACAAAGAGAGAACAAAACAAATAGCATCACTGTAAGGATTCTGCACACTAAGAAAGAAAATGTGTTTTTAGGGATGCAATGGAAAATGAAGATAAAATACCAGGCTCTTGACAATCTTTAGCAGCTCCTCCATCACTACAGCAATGCCTTGGTAACCAAGGAGACGGCAGATGGTTTTAAAGTGGGGCGGGCCAACAAAGTTTCTGTAGGAGCTGTATATGTGGGAGTAGGCAATATTCAGAGGCTGAGAAGAGAGGAGGAAACAGAAGCTGGGTTAATCAATAGAACAATAGGAAGACAGCGTTCCTTTACACATGCTGCACACCAAGACTAGGAAAATCTTTTCTGTGATATCAAATTCAAGTCATCAGTGGCACCGTACCTTGGACCCATACAGGTAGTAAGGCTGCACGTTGGCTGGCTTGTCCCTTTGAGGCTCCTGGGTGAAGGGAATGGCTGTACGTACAAAGCTGTAGAGAAAACAATGTTTAAAACCCAAAGAGAAAATAAAAGCTTTTAAAACACGTATCACTACAAACATACACCAACAAACTGACAGGGCTGGGACCATGTGCTTTTGTCCCGATTCGATTCTTTCAAGACACATGGGGGTCGATTCGATTTGTAATGCGATTTTCATTTATTGCGATTCTAGGAGTATTGTAATTCGATAATATTGAGTATTGCGAGAAGAATGCACATCACATGTCAGATAGTCAGTCTGACATTTATTTACTTTGTAAAGAAGTACATAACATGGATTTTCTGAATTTCCTGCTTTTAGTCTGTTGTTTTGTAAACAGATATGATGTAGTCGCCGTCTGGGGTATCATATAAAACAGAAAATATTTAGGTGAATCACTGGTTAAAAAAAAAGAAATAGATAAAAAAAAATATTGATTCTAGGGAAAATAATCAATTGTCACAAAAAGAAATCACAATACATACATTTTTTGATTTCCCCCCCACCCCTCCAAACTCAGGGTTGTTCCTGCATAGAGACAGGGCCGCGCTGCCATCTATCAGTATTACATTGAGACCGTTTCATAACCTGTAAAAACGTCTCGTAGTAGCGTTAAATACTTTTTACCGTGTTTTGGTACAGTTTGTTTTAACACCTGATGTGAGCCGTACGCTAGTACACGTGTAAACTAAAGTTTTAAGTGCTTTAGCGGCATTGACCTGACTCCCTGAATAAGCTGCAGAGACGTCGTCCTGCTCCGCCTCTCTGCTGAGCCCCGTTCACGTAACAGCAGCAGTTAAACTGTATATCACATTATGGTTACATAATTACAATGAATCCGCGGTTCACATGCCTGCCAACAGTAGGGGCGGTCCGTTACACTACTGTAGGCCTATAGGCTATTCAACATCACTGACAATTTATTTATCAATACTTCAAATTAGAAACATTACACTTCATAATGTTTTGTATTCATAACACTATTGTATTGTCGTACAAATTAAGCTACAACAGTAATAGCAGTTACCTTATGTAAGTCACTCCTACATTTTTCAACTGAGGAGCAGAACATGCTCCTTGGGAAAAAGATACGGTTGTGCCCTGTTCATCCTGATCAAATGAACCGGACTTTGTGGTCAATTGTAGTTGGATGCAAAAGCCCCCCTTCTCTTAATGCATTATATTCCATTATATTTAAAATTCTGAATTGTTACCTGCAGAATTTGCGATAAATTAAGACGTTTTCACCATAAATCTGTGCCTGTAAATGTATTTGAATGCAGGAAATTAAGTTTTTAATGCTGAAAATTTCCTGGGGGAGGACCCCCAGACCTCCGCTTCATATGTGTCCCCCCAAAGGCACCTTCTGAGCCAGGAAAAACTCTACAAACTGACCGGTTTGTTGATCCATTGTAGCAGTAGTTTGGGAGGAAATCGAAGTTGAGCTCCCAGAAGACGTGGAGCGTGATTCGTCCGTAGGGAGCGGAGACGTTGTGGTTGGCCTCGCGGAACATGGCGTCGAAGCTGTCCAGGGTCAGGTGCTTACACAGGAGCCGGTGGGTTAGTCTGTTGATCTCCAGCAGCCACTCCAACTCCTGTTGACGAGGGAGACAGGAAGTGTGAGAACATAGTCTCGCATTGCCAGACCCTCCTCCACAGCGCTGCACAGGAAGGTCTGGCTAGTCCACACAGCATTCCTGGATGGGAGGAAAACTTGCTCTGGTTTATTGCCATTTCTTTAAACCAATCACAATCATCTGTAGGGAGTTGGGTTGGGAACCCATCTCTCTCCATTAGTGCATGTAGAGGTACTGAGCATGTGTGTGTAATTCAGACCTGTGTGTATTGTGTATTCTAACAACAGAGTGAAAACATTGTCATTTCCGCTGAAAATGAGGGACATCCGGCAGATCTTCCGGCGGCAACGGAGCAATCCCGTAAATGAATCGTTGTCGATATAGACTAGTGAGAACACAAAGTTGATTAGATGTTAGTTTGGGGTGTGATCTTACCACTATGGAGGTGAGGTCCTCACTCTCAAAGCGGCTGATGGCGTGGTCCATAGACTTGTACATGGCTGCCGATATCCTCTGGGTGATCAGACGATTCAGGTCAATAGAGCGACCCAGCAGCTGCAAGACACAGGAGGAATGGTTAAGAAATACTGTACAACACACTGGCTGTCGGTCTGTATCCATACATATATGGAGTAGAACAGAAACAATGATTCCTAGATGAGCCATAGAGGACTGCATTCCATGTGCCCAGTACCTGTACGTGTCTCTGTTTGAGCAGCGTCTCGTAGCGGTTTGATGGAGGGTACGGGATGATCACGCCATAGTTTTTACACTCTGCTCTGAAGCGCTTGTCTAGGAGGACGCTGTGAAACACATGTGATTTAGTCGATGAACTTTGCAGAGACAATGTCTGCCAGTAGCTCCAAGCCTATTCAGAGGAAAGTCACTTCTCCTACCTTCCAGCCATTGCTTTGTAGTAGGCAAATATCTGATCTGCTAACTTGTAGACAAACTGATCGAAGCAGAGGTTAACCTGAGGATAAGAAAAACTGTTTTTAAAGAGCAACACCGAGGTAAAGATCGCTGCAAACGTATTCAAGCAATGGCTGTACGATTTTTACCTCAGCCTCGATTTCATCATAAAGGAACTGCTTCTTGAACTTAGTGAGAGCGTAGTAGCCACTGTCATTGTACAAGTCTAGAGGATACAGCACGTATCTGGAGGAGGGAGAATTGTAGTTATAATGCAGTCTGTTTTCTCAAGGTATAGACATAATGTGTTTGTCAATGGAAGTTTTGTCTTACTCCATCATGGAGGGCTCCTTGGTCTCCAGGATGTGGTCGGTGAGGATCCAGGGCATGGACATCTCAATGGGGAACTGGATTCTGCGACCCATGGTCAGCTCCAGGAAGAACTCTCGGAACCACAGCTGGGACAGGTCACAGCACTGCTGCAGGGCCTCTGGGTAGAGGAAGGACGCAAGTAGGGTACAGAAAATGAAGGAATTACCTTTAAAATGGCTCTAATCTGTGTTGATTGGCTGAGTCTTTTGCATGACTTCCTGTACTGAATGTGGATACTGTTGATGTGTAACTTTAATAATGTCTTTCTGCTTCATGTCGCTCTGCATGGCTTCTTGAGAAAGCTTCTTTTGTTGCTCTAGCTGTCTTTATGGTGTCTTATTGACTTCTGTCTGTACATTTTAACCTGTACTAATGCCTTGCTGTTTTCTGTTGCTCCAGTCTTAAAACATCTGGCCAAAGGACTACAGTTGAAAATTTGCCAGCTGGCTAACATCTGGAACATTTACAGAAATGTTGATTAATGTGCGTTGTCCTTTATAAATAAATGAAATGAAATTAAATGTTCACAGATCTACAGGTAATTGCAACTCATTTGAATTCGTACAAGAGCTCCTTCAATTATAACATTTTTGTCATTTCAGTTTGTTTGCAATTGCAATATTCTGAGACTTTGTAGTCACCGCTGAAGTTGAGCAGGTGTGTGAAGAAGAAGGATTGCTTGTGGAAGTCTTCTATGGCCACCACTATGGGTCCATCCAGACTGCTGCGGAGAGTCTTCTTCGAGCCACTCTTATCTGCTATCAATGACTCCAGCATGGTGCGCACCATGTACAGCTGTGGATGGAAGACAAAAGGTACAAAGATAAAAAACACAGTTTTAGGAGGCAAATGAAATGAACCATTACTCATCATTTGCCACCTCATTATTTAGCATGACTGCCATTTTCTGATTATCCTTTGCATGTAGCATGGAGTTGATTCAAGTGAAAAAAAGCACTATTTTGGAGGAAAATAAATGTGAAAGTGTTTGTCAACTTTCAAACTAAAAGCCTTGCTCAAAGACACCCCAAACACAAAAAAAAAAAAGTATTTGCAACTGATGCAATTGCATATTAATGTGTGCAGTAACAGAGAACAAAAATTGAGTAGTTCAGTACGTCAGAAGATGTGTGAACATTAGAACCCTTGTGATTCCAGTTCAGACCAGATGGGGATGTTTTCAGTCAAACATTTTCTTTCAGTCGGATATAAGCACATCGTGAAAGGCTGCGACATATCCTGAAAGTCACTCAGAGTGAAAATATCAGTACAAAACTGCACTTTAAAATGTAACGGTCATTCTTTTTTTTAGTGCTGCCTTTTATAGTCAACTTAATGCTCAATTTGTTCAATAAAAGAATGTTAGAAATTATTTCCTTTCATTTGTTTTAAAGCCAACAAGCAATTTGTTGTATTTTAGCCCAGAGATCTTCAACAAGGGGTCCGAGACCCGTGGGGGTCAGAGGGGCCACCAAAGTATTGTAAAGGTTTTTCAAAAATGAAAATGTCTCAACATGAATCCAACATATTAGCAAATATAAATCAGCCTATTTGTGAAAAAAAACATTGATGATGGTTTACTGGCCTATAGGTATGTTTACTGTAACATTAGAACATTATTCATGCCAACAATTACTATTTTAATAGCTTATATTATTGTTTGCACAAGGTATAAGGCTTTAGATCACCCTACACATTTATTGTAGGCCCAGTTTAATATGCAACCTAATTTTATACAATATATGTAGTAGGGGGTCCATGACCTCTCTCTCGTTCAGTCAAGGGCTCCTTGACTTGAAGACCACTGTTTTAGCAGAATACTGAAAGCAGCAGAAATGCAGAACTGAGTACACTTTAATATCTGTTTATTTATCGCAAGTAATATTGTTAGCGGGATATTCAACAATGTTATCGCATATTGCATATTTTTGTCATATGGTGCAGCTCTAACCAACAGCATTCTGTTTTGGCTTCTTTCCTCAAGCAGCCTGATCTATTTCCTGTCCTACCTGTGTGCTGGAGGGTCCTACAGCCCTGCGTGGCACTTTGATGTCGAATCCACCTTTCGGGTCCTTCTCTCCCCTCAGGCACGGGTCATTTGGAGGTTCCCTCGCACCATCCCAGTCACAGACTGTCTTACGGATGGCCTGAAGAACACTACAGATGAAGAAAACATGATTAGAGAAGAGCGTGAGCTCTTTAAGACAAGAGCCACGAGATTACGTTTAAAGTACATTTGATCAGATCATCATTGTGCGCGCGTACCTAATGAGGACATTCTTCTTCTTGCGTACAGCCTGGCGCAGAGGCTCTCGGAGGGTCATCTGGGCAAAGTCCTGCAGCGCTGCGTAGATGGTATTCCTGATGGCCTGGTTAAACACTGACTCCATTCGGCCCATCAGAACCTACACAGGTCATTACACAGCACCGTGATCAGCACTGACATCTTGGTCATAATGGCTACTGGCCATCAACTCTGGGAAATACACTTATTCACTTTCTGAAAGAGAGTTAGATGAGAAGCCCAATACCACTTATGCTCATATGTGTCTATTAAAGATGCCCCCCAGACACGTTTTAGGACATAAAACCACTCAGCTCTGAATAATAATTTGTGTCTGATATGGTTTTTCCACAAACGGTTCAATTACTTAGTTAAATGCACACTATGCAAGCTCTGTACCTTAATATAACAGCTTCAAAGTCGTTTTGATGGTAAATGAACTCGTAGTAGGGCGAATCATCCCGATAGCAAAGCAGGGGGGGACGCTGCTGGCAAAACCAGCAATGCAGGTTTGAGAGGTGCCGCCCCGCCAAATCTCACGAGAATCACGACGTCACATGCATCAACAACATATAAGAAGCAGCCTCTATGGAAGACACTAGCACGCATTTCAGACGTGAATCATGGAAGAGTCGACGAAGAAAACGAAGAAAACAAAGAAAGCGTGGTCGGAAGAGTCAAGGAAAAGAAAACGAGAAACTGACCACGTGAGGAACCACTCGGTCAGGCGTTCACTCGTTGGCGAGAGCTAAAGAGCAGCAAAGGTAACGTTAAATACCAGTACTCCACAGCGACTCTAGGGGTCGTTGTTTGACAAAAAACGGAAACTGCATAGTATGCCTTTAAAAATGCTTCCATATACATACCTATATTACATTTACTCCTTCTCCCTCACTGAAAAATCTAAAAACTAAGAATAGATAGAGCCAGGCTAACACTCCCCCCCCCCACCCCCAGTCTTTATGCTAAGCTAAGCTATCCGTCTTCTGGCTCTAGCTTCATATTCAGCGGACACGTATAAGAGTGGAACTGATCTTCTCATCTAACTCTCAGCTAGAAATAAAATTTAACAAAATGTCGAACTATTTCTTTAAGGTTAACAATGGATGACATTAAAAAATGGTTAGTGGATAATTTCTCATGTTTGATACAATTTTCTGACTAAATAAGCTGCATATCTACTCATCTATGCCCAAGTTTTAAAAATGTCCTTCCACCAGCTGTTGGGAGCATCAGCACGAAGCTACTCAACACCTGTCAGGGCTACCAGTGTTTTACCTGCAGCCCTTTGATCATGGCAATGACTTCCACCAGGGCAAATTTCTCCTCACTGGTGTAATTGTATCGCGTGGCTCGTTCGTACTCCTCCGCTGTGCCTGGACAGTCCTTGTTACAGAATTTATCCGTGGGATGGACCAGCTTCCACGAGTACTGAAAGAGACAGGGAGAGCTATAAATAGATCAAAGCTACAACGATCGATGACAAAACCACTAACTTTTCATACCTAAGCCCACGAATACTGCCTGTTGCACAAGCGTTTTTCCATACACAAACACAATCAACCCAGGGTCTCCCCCAGAAAAGTTGTTTAGATGGGTAGCAAGTGTCTTTTTTTAAAGAGGGCCTGGCTTGGCCCAGTTCCAGACTGATGGCAGCATTGATAGAGTAGAGCCCAATAGTTTCTGTAATAACAGAATCATGGACGGAATTGCGAAATTGAGAATTAAAAAAATCTAAACAGATTCCATAGGGCCCTACATTAAGTCTTAGCTTGAAGCTAACTGGAAATTTCAAAAAAACATGACTATGTCTAAGTTTCCAACCAAGCCGCCCCACAGTAATTGTAGTTTAAAAAATGTCTTAAAAATACATTAAAAAACTATTCCCAGTGGCTTAGGCCTGGTGGGGGGCAACTTAGGCCCGGTGGGCCACCAGGCTTGCAGTACACTGGGGGAAACACAGCAACCCCTCGCTTTACTCACAACTTCCATGACGTGCGTGCTCCACTTGGACAGCAGCTGCAGACCCCTGAGAGCGAGGTCGAACAGCTCTCGGTACTCCTCGTCCGACTTCTGGCTGTCCAGGCCCGAGCCCGTCACCACTTCGCTGTTGCTGTAGCGTGCCAGCTCTGAGATGAAGCGGATGTGGTCCTCCCTGATCTGCACCATCTGCTCGCACAGGTTGTACTGTGGCGAGATGCTGCTCTGGGTGCACGTCCACCTGGGCACAAAATGTAGAAGATGGTAGGGTTGGGGGTTGGGCGAGAGCAGATGGCATGTCGGTCAAGAATTGCTGCTTTCGTGCTTGAGAGAATTTCTGTGCACAAGGGTTTATAGATGTCTAGACAGGTCCCCTTACTTGGACTTGTTTTCTTCGTAGTGGGCACTTGTCTCAATGTAGCGCGACAACTCTATCTGCATGTCTCCAAAGAGTGGCACCACTTGAAGCTGAAAAACACAGGGAAAAAAATGTCTCACACTCACATTATGCACACAAATACAACTCTGGATAAAAGAGATGCCAAGAAAGCAATAGCCATACTTTGAAGAACTTGTCAATCTTGCTCAGGTTGATCCTCTTTTTGGCATCGAGTTTATAAATATTACTGACGTTCCCATCCATCAGGTACAGACCAAAGCCCATCACCTGACCGGACACACACACACACACACACACACACACACACACACACACACACACACACACACACACACACACACACACACACACACACACACACACACACACACACACACACACACACACACACACACACACACACACACACGGTTTGTTTTACATCAGCAAAGGACATTTAGCCAGCTAAAGAGCACGCTACTGACTGATATAGGTGGGCAGCTGGTAAGGATGTGTGTACCTTAAGCAGCATGTGTTTCTCACTGGGTGTCAAATACATCTTGTTCTCATAATAGTCTACACAGATGTTGACAATGTCTGCCAAAAGCTCCTCGTAGCCGGGAATCACCTCCAACTGTTGGTGCAGGCACTACACAGAAACAGAACAACAGGTCATCTTCACATACATTAATTTACATGCAAATGCCAGAAAGGCATTTTATTCTACCCTGCAAATAGACATAAATACACATAAATACTGACATTGACAACACTGCATGAAAAGCTTGAAACTCAAAAAGAAGCAATCAGAAAAAAAAAAATTCATTATGTGTCAAATGGGCTTTCTATGGGCCTTTTAGTCATTCAAAATGCTGAATTTATAATGGACCACGCAATATTTGATGTTATGTTTATGTTATGTTCAGCACTGAACTGGTTAGTGTCTGTCATTGGACTGATTTATAGTCCGTTACACACACACCAATCTGACAAATCAAAGTGTAATGGTATTCTTCTTACTTTAATATCATTATCTGACTCACTCGCCATTGTGAACTGTATGAACGTGTTGGATGGCCTTCTCTATCAACACAGCGACTTCAACACTGGCATACCTTCATATACAAGGCTATTTTAGGTCTCCTTCCATCCTACCTTCTGACCTATATCAGTGGAAATAGTATCGGGACTTACAATCTTGGTTCCCAGGATATTTCCCTTCTGTCTGTTCCAAAGGTTAGAACTGAGTGGGGTTTTATGTTTTTAGTGTTTTTCTGTATTTTGTGTGTGTATGTGTGTGTGTGGGTGTGGGTGTGTGTGTGTGTGTGTGTGTGTGTGTGTGTGTGTGTGTGTGTGTGGGTGTGTGTGTGTGGGTGTGTGTGTGTGGGTGTGTGTGTGTGTGTGGGTGTGTGTGTGTGGGTGTGTGTGTGTGTGGGTGTGTGTGTGGGTGTGTGGGTGTGTGGGTGTGTGTGTGTGTGTGTGTACTGCTGCCTGTCTTGGCCAGGACACTCTTGAAAAAGAGATTGTTGAGTCTCATCCCGGTTAAATAAAGGTAAAAAAATAAATAATAAAAACTAAATATGTGTAGGCACCTTTTAATCAAAAAGGCCTTTTTTTTTTTTTTTTTTTTTATCCATGTCCTTACAATCCATAGTTAGACATTGTACACCACACGCTGTAAAGACAGTCTAGAGTCTGCACACCAACCTGAGTGATCCTGTTGTGGTTGGCTAAAAACATTGAGAGGTTCTGAGACTCCTGGATGGACTGAGGGTCGGCCATCTTCCTCAAGAATTGAGCTGCCCTGGAGGCAGAGGAGGAGAGAAATGTTACCTTGGCTCTAACTAGACTAATCTACATTAGGATTCCTTCATTTATGGTTCACTACCTTTTGTAGGCAGAGTGATCGTTCTTAACGCTACACTTCATGTTCTTCAGTTCGTCCAGCACTGCAAACATGTTAATAAATTTGCCCAGAGTGAGCAGGTAGGCCTCAGACACAAAGTCCTTCCTTCTCTCGGCGTGACACAGACGCTTCACTTCACTACAGAAACGTTCTATGGCTTTCCGCTGTAAAGACAAATAAATCAGAATATATGTAATGTTTAGAATAAGTTACAAAAACACAACTTTCTGTGTCCAAAAAGACACCAAACATGCAGTCTGAAATGAAAATGCACTTCATTATATGAGCCCTATTGCAGGGTTTTGCCTAGGCATGTCTCTCTTGACCTTTTCAGGTTCAGTTGATCAAAAAATATAAAAGACACTGTCATGCAGCCGAGTCTTACCTGGAAGTACATGAACTTCATGAGCTTGGTCACTTCAGGTTCTAACACCTCCACCGTTTTCTCATAGATCTCCACTCTGTTGGGCTGCTCATTGCATTTCACCTAGCAAACACAAGAGGGTGGCATTGTACAGCTTGATTTTCCAGCAGCAGCAGTAGTACAGTGTTTGATTCAGCTAGTTCATGCAACATTATAGTTTGTTTGCAGGTAGTCTGGCTTTGCCAGGGTCTGGCTACTCCACATAGCATTTAGGGATGGGAAGAAAACATGCTCTGGTTTAAAGGCATTTCTTTGAACCAATCAGAATCATCATGGGCGATGCTAAACTCCGCACAGAGCAGCTACAAAATATTTGTGCGAGAGAAAATTCAGATTGGACAGATAGTCTAGCTAGGTGTCTGGATTTACCCTGCAGAGATCTGAGGAGCAGTTAACCATAGTCCTCACAAATCCACCAAATTTACAATTCCAACACAAAGAAAGCGGAAGGAGACAGAAACATGCACCAGCAGAATTTCCTTCGGCACCGGAGCAATCCCGGAAGTGAAACGCGAAGGATATAGACTAGTTTGCAGGTAAACGTGATTCATATGGCATTTCTTTCTCTTATATGTTTCCCACCATCAAGGGTTCCTATTTTCATGTATGTATAAGCTGCAATTGTCCACTTTGGGGAAATCATATTATGAGCAATAATGAAGTCACCCAGTAAGGCAAGCTAATCTTAAATCTTTAATCTTTATCTTAAGTGCAGGAAAACCGCTGACAGCTTCTTATTCGGTGGCCGAATGACGTCCGGTTTGGTAAGAGAACAGCCATATTTTGTGTTCAACCTGTGCCATAGTTGCACAATTTCATGAGGTTTGTCAGTGTTTTCAGGGTGCCAAGTGATAAGGAACTTGCAGGTTGAACTGTGTGTGTGTGTGTGTGTGTGTGTGTGTGTGTGTGTGTGTGTGTGTGTGTGTGTGTGTGTTACCTGGGGAATGGCTCTGGAGCAGCTTCTCCAAGTGTAAAGCATCACAGCATACTCATGTCCTTCCTCCAGCATCTCATTCTGCAAAAATGGACATAATACAACAAAGACATCATTCATTCTTAATGCAGTTACAGCAAATATGTAACTGGCAAAGGCCTTTACTTTATTAATCTCTTACTATTTCTTGTCTTATACTTGTTTAATATGTGTATGTCATGAAAGGAAATTTTGCTACGGCACTCGACAGCACAAAACATTTCCAAGGTCTCAGACGAGTCACATATTCCAGGATGAATAGGGCTTGATAAATATTTTAGCAGGGGAATATTTCATTCAGAAGTAGGTGAGACAGATTTCTCAATCACTCTGGCTAAAGACAGGAGGGTCCTTAAATAGAACTCAATGGGACTTCCTGATTAAATAAGGTTAAATAGAGCTCTACTTCCCCTCTTTGCCAGTCAAATCCCACTCTCCACTTATTCACCATCAGGGGAAAGAGGTTTAGTGGTCCATTGCCTGCCTGCCTCACCAGTGTGTGAGGGATGTGTGTGTCTACAGGAGTGTGCGTGTGTATGTGTGTGCCTTGCCACAGGCCTAGCCAAATCCCTAACAAAAGAGCCAAATGATTATCAATTCACACAAAACAAGGCTCTCTTTAAGGGAGTGAGGCTGCTTCCCACAGTCAGTGTTGTGTTCACTGAAAAGGGGAACAGCAACTATTCAAGATAGACAATGAAAATTGATTCAACCAATCAGATGTAAAAACCAACACGATTCCAAGACATGGCATGTGCTGTTTTTTAAAAACTGGAGCACATTTCTCACCATGCTGGAGTGGACTGTAGCTTGCTCTATATAGCGGGCGATGCCGGTCACAAATGCATTCCTGTCTTCAAAGTTGGTGTCAAAATTAGCCTGCAGAAGGAGGGAGAAAAGAGTCAAAAGGGTACACTGAAAATAACTGGACAACTGGGGATAATTGGTGGGTGGCGGTGACAGCATGTGTGAGTGTGTACCTGGTACATGATAGAGGAGGGAGGGGGTTCGATGCATGGCTGCTGGTCCGGGAGGGGCAGCTCCTCCAGCAGGTCCACATTGGACAGGGCATCCTCCAGGGTCACGTGGGTCGTCATGGTAACAAGGCGTCACTCACACAACACCCCAGTCTGAGAGAAACAGAGAACGAGAGAGTGAGGATATGAATATGGTCAAAAAAGATGCTCCCTTACAGAAAGACAGAAGATGCAAAAGGGGACTAAAAATGCAACCAGGGGTACTTGTACCCTAGGGGGTTATTCTGCTAGGGGGTACGTGGAAAGATTGTGTAGTTGATATGATTAAACAGAGAATACAATTTGGTTAAATAAATATATCCACATATTGAGTCAGAACAGCTGAACATTATGTGTACCAAGTAAGAATGCAAGACAAAAATAATGAGCAAGCGAGAAGAGAAGTTAAACCAGTTAGTTCAAAGTAACAGTAAAAATGATTGAAACATTTTGCTAAAAGTAATTGGAAAATGGTTGAAATAGTTAGCTAGATAGTTAGATAAAAAGTACTGAAATTAAAAATGGCTGCCTAAACTGGGACACATTTAGAATGTCTATGCTTACAGCTGTGAAATGGTTATAGTCAGATGCTGCAATGTTAATGCTTTTCACTCAGGAACAATACGCTCAATATGCTCTTGACTTGTCTAGACTCCACTTCCTCTTATAAAACGCTGTTTGGGTATGTGGTGCAGTACGTGTTCACTCTGCACCTGTATTCTCTCCCATTTCACTATATGTCAATGTCACACTAACGCTCAGGGGGAGGGGAAGGTTTCCTTTTTACCTTTTTATTTGACTAGAGGCATATTTGAAGCGTATAATTCTTGAAATGCCCAAACCTGGAAATCTCATTGTCATCCAAACTTCTACTTGTAATTGCTTTACATAGTTATATTTCTTTTGCATCCTGGTTATCATGATCTGTTTATCAAATTGCTTTTCCATTTCTGAAAGTTTTAGTGTCTTTCTATGTTCTCATAATGGTGTTGCTTCCTTTTCTGTGTGGCTTTCTTTGTCTCTGTAACTGACTCGATGCAATTGCAAACAAGGGCTGCCCCTCAATGATCTCTTTCTCTAAATAAAGGTTGAATAAATGAAAAACAAAAATATGAACACAGAATGTACACGTACCCCATGCTATGGCTTAAAAATCCACAGCTACTATATTCATTATCCTCCATCCGATCCTTCCTCGGAATAAATGGCGAGACCCCTCTTAAAACGGTAAAGCTATAGCAGTGCCCTCTTCCTCATTATAAAACACCAGCCCAGCCAAAGCAGTGTGTATGTGCCCACCCACATATCATGTGCCTCTCAGAATTGTGTGTTTTACGTCTGACCTGGCAGACAGGGCTGACAGGGCGATAATCAGCTTAATATTCACAGCCAGAGAGAGCACAACCAGAGCTGAGAGGGCCAGGGGCCAAACAGCAAAAAGAAAAGAGGCAGATCAAACTAAACGTGACTGTCTCTCTTCTCCCTGCCACAGCAAGACAAACAGCTTGCAGTAACAGAAAGTAAAGTATTGCATAAAGTTAAATTGTTAAAAGGATACAGTCATTTCATATTCATTGCACATAAAAACAGCTTTTCATTTGTCCTGGAAGTCAGCTAGATAGATAAACCTACCAACTTTCAAATCACAGTAATACTTCTACACACACAAGTTGCAGTTACATGTAACGGTCAAAGCAGCAGCATGCTGACAAAGAAAGCCAATGTGTAATATAATTATGTATTTTCAAAAGATTATGTTTCTTCTATTTGTTTTTCTCTGAAATTGATCACTGTCCCAATGACAAAGTCATTCTTGTAGCCACCGAGCCTACATAACACGTAGACAGGCGTTTACATTATCCATTTATTTAGACACATTGATGTTGATCATGCCCACATGCACACTAATACTGTATGATCATAAATAACGTGAAAAGGAAGTGGGTGGGGTTTCCTGTCACATCAAACTGTCATACCTAGCATACGCAGAAGTTGTATTTGCATGAGGTAAACCACCGGTCTTGAGGCCAAAATTTAGACAGATGGCTGAGTTATCAAACTTCTAATAAAACACAGAAAAAGCCAGTCACATATAAATGGTAAAAAAGTGAATTGAGTGAGGTTTAGTGCTTTCCTATGTCAAATCTATGTCACTCTATCTTCTGTTCTGCCATTATGTGTATGAGTGATATTGTCAAATCGTATTATTCCGATGTGTAAGGTGCGCAGCATCATCAAAGACTGTTCTCACCCCAACACAACCTGTTGACCCCACTCCCGTCCGGGAGGCGTCTCAGGTCTCTCTGCACCCGAACCAGCAGGTTCAGAGGAAGCTTCTTTCCTGCGGCTCTCACCCTACTGAACTCTAGCTCTGCGTCCCAGTGACAATTAACCTACTAGCTAATCATTTTGATACTGAAAATTAAATAAGTAAATAAATGATACTGGTGTACACTGATGAAGACGATAGGCCCTGTGCTACTGCAACCTTGAGTTAAAAAAACAAAAAACAAAATGAAATCCTGTATTCTTTCCACTGCTGTGACTTTACAACCTGGATTCACACACTCTCTGATTGTTTTAAGAGTGAGCTGGTTATTTTTAACTGTTCAGCTTATAGAAAATGAAAACTGCAGCTTGCTACAAGGGGTTCTGTCATGAAGACAAACATGCTCAGTGCTACTAAACTCCCATCTGTGCTTGGGAATACAGACAGGGACTGGGCTGGCTGAATAAACTTTCCCACCCTGTACCCGACTTTGCTCAACAGTTGGTGTGTCTGTGTGTGTGTGTGTGCATGTGCATCTTTACAAAGCAAAGGGCCCCTTCATTCCCCTTCTGGACACTTAGTAACCTAGCTGTAGGCCTGTTTTACACCGGAACGACCAAGTGAGACCACACAAGACAACTCTTTTTTTTAGAAATCCCACAAAGTAGTAGGACTTCATCATCAACAAAAATGCATAGCAAAATAGCCTCTGGCCAATTTGACATTATAACTAAGGCTACTATACATGATGAGCTTGGGTCAGACCTCCTCATGACAGCACTGCACTAAACCATAAGGGATCCAAGGGCTTTGAGGAAGTGGCTTTGAGGCTTTGAGGAATAATACAACCCAAAAGAAGAATGGGAATGGGTAGGAAAAGTACCAAAACGGCAAAAAGCTGCATTTGTAGTATGTGCTGCTAGGCGTGTGTGTGTGTGTGTGTGTGTGTGTGTGTGTGTGTGTGTGTGTGTGTGTGTGTGTGTGTGTGTGTGTGTGTGTGTGTGTGTGTGTGTGTGTGTGTGTGTGTGTGTGTGTAAAACATCTTGCCTGAGAGAAAGACAGAGAGCGAGAGAAAGTGTGTCATCTCCAGGGTCACACCACTCAATGGGATCCCCCCCCAAGGCAAGCTTTGTAATATATATTCATCCTCACAATAAGATGAGATCAGTGTGGAGGAAATCTTGAGCATTTAGACACACATGATCATTTACAACATATAACAAATACACACACGGACACCAGTCACATGTGTGTTCCAGCAGCATCTGTGCATCTACAGTGTGTCATCATGTGCTCCTGCACACGCTGGCTGGCTGGCTGGCTGGCTGGCTGGCTGGCTGGCTGGCTGGCTGGCGGAGGTATTCGACAGACTGATTGTCATTTCAGAGAACAGAGCCGCAAAACTGCTGTTGTCTCATGATCCTCATTATGTCGCTCTCCTTTTAGACCAATAACAATGACCATCACATGAATAAGCAGATGGTCACATGACCAAACTTGACATGTAGAGAGGATGGTAAACAAAAACCTAACATCACAAGCCTTTGAATTTGCTAAATATTCTTTGAGTTTATCAAAGTTTCTTATTAGATGTGTGGTGGTACTTAGGATAGGGTGCAGTATCACTTATGTCAGAAAGAAACATATAAATGGTTTCTGTTTACCATTGTTTGCCTGCACTGTTTATCTGTACTTCTCTTTGATTTGTCTGCTTGGTTGGTTTGGTTATTTATGTCATTCTGTCTTTGTCTCTTAATTTACCCAACAGTCTTATCAGCTGCAAATGGCTGATCATGATCTTGTTATCAGGTAGCTTATAGCTACATTAATGCTTGTAATATGGTACGATATATATACAAGGCTACTTACAGATGTTACAAAACTAATTCTGATATAACTAGGGCTGTAAATGCTGGTAAAATATGCAAGTGCTTGCTAGATTTGCTTCACTCACCAGCCAAAAAACAACAACACACTAAGTGATCTATTGAGTGAAATCCACCAGCCACAGCTGCAGGTGGACAACTAAGTTAATTCCCAACCGTGGCTATAACTAGCCTAATGGTTATTTTCATTATTGATTACATTCTTTTCTACACATCCTTTTTTAACTAACTGATTACTCATTTAGTTTATAAACAACAGAAAATATCTATTCTTAAAAGGTCAAGATGAAGTCCAAAATGTCTTGTTTTGTCCAATAAACCCAAAGACGCTCCATTTACAATGGCAATTTATCTTTAAGCACCAAATGTTAGTGATATCACTCAGGGAAATCACCTCAAGACAAATAATCTAGGCCAGGGCTCTTCAACAGTGGGGCCTCCAAATTATTGTTAATTTTTGAAAAAAATTTCAAAAATTATAAAGTCTTAACATGATTCCAACATATTAGCAGATATAAATCCCCACTGATGGTAGGCTCACTGGCCAATAGGTGATGTAGTCACTGATGTAGCCATCCACAGGTACAGCTCATCCCAAAGGACTGACTGTTCCACATTTAAGAGTTAACATTAAAACATGATTTATAAAATCATGCCAACAAGTATTAGGCTATTTGAATAGCTTAGTATTCTATGCAAAAAAAGGTATCTATAAATGCTTTAGGCTGCCCTAAAAGTTATTGTAGGACTAGATTAATATGCAACTTCATTTGATACAATATATGTAGTAGGAGGTCCCTGATCAGTTAAGGGGTCCTTGGCTTAAAAAACGTTGAAGACCCCTGACCTAGGCTACTATCGCTAACATAAACTAGCACGTGGATTGCATGTCTGTCGCCCTCTTGGGGAGGAAGCCCTCATCTGATGCTCAGAAGCTTTTCTTCCTTCTTCCACCATTAAAGGGTTTTTTGTTCCATATCCAAACCGGGTGCACTTTGAGACAAATTTGTGATTTGGTGGCTTTATAAAAAGAATTGAAAGAAATATGATTGGATTATTCTACAGGTTTTTTTCCTTCAGTAAGGCTCGGTATTAGCAGCAGCATCCATAGCCTATCATTCCATCACTGCTTGCTGGTGAGGGGCTGGAGAGTGCAACAGTAGCACATTCATGACCTACTCGAAGTTAGCGGATGGATAGAGTACAATCACTAAACCGAACAGGAATAAGAGGACAGTGAGCAGTGTGTAGAGAACGGAAGTAGGTGGACCTGTCATGTGTGTGTCATCAGTAACAGGCCTGCCTACCGTCATGGCTGTGAAAACGTCTAGAATGCATAAAACATGTTGTGTCCAGCTGGTCGGATGGGTTAAGGGGGCGATACAGGAGAGAGAAAGAAAAAAAAAGGCAAAAAAATGATAATACGGGTGACAGCTGTGATGTGAAATGGAGCCGAAGCATCACATTCGCTCTCCTCCATATATCATAACGGACATCTCTTCTCTCTGTTCTCTAGTCAGACAATCGCCCAGCTCTCAGTGATCTTTCAGCAGTGCACTTGCTACACAGGAACCCTCTCCTCACCCCACCCATCTCAGTGAGAGCTACGATGCCGATGTAACGTTAAGCTAACGGGAATCCCATTCATGTGTCAGAATAATCCGCGACGAATAAACCGGGACGCTCAATCTGGGATCACAGAGGGTGATTTCTCAGCGATTGACCTTATTATCTTATTTGTCCACGGACAGATAAGAAGTAACGGGAGTGATGCTCAGTGCGAGGAGGAAGGGAGAAAAAAACCGAGCCCTCCCGTCTCCAGCGCACATCACCAGCCCCGTTCATCTGTAGCGACGCGGCTCCATCCATCGCTACATTTGCCACATACCTGTAAATTGCATGTCCGTCCGGCGATATCCGAAGGCGGGCGCACGGTGTCGCGGTGTGCGACGGCGATCTAATGTTTGCTGATCTTTTTTTCCTCGTCTTCTGTGCCGATTGATGCTCTAGTTTCGCCCCGTACCTACCCAGTGCTAATCCACCCCACACAAAGAGTAGAAAATGGCTGCAAGTGCATTTTCTTAAAGGCACAGTCACAGAGGAGTGAGTGAGGGTCTTACAATAGCCTACATCCATGGGGGTGATGGGTGATGATGAGGGGGGCCCCGACAGGTTGATTCTATTCATTTCAGCTTTGATGAGTACTTTATTTCAATGTCATTTTATTTAATTTGTATCGGTGGAGAATGTATCCTGCGTCTCACATTAAAAGTAGTAGGCGTGTGTGTGTGTGTGTGTGTGTGTGTGTGTGTGTGTGTGTGTGTGTGTGTGCGTGCGTGCGTGCGTTCTCGTTTAACTACATTTGTGGGGTCCAAAAACCGGGAGTCCAGTATACTTGTGGGGTCCGACCAGCTTTGTGGGGCCCAAAATGCTGGAGCCCACAAGGTTAAGACTTGGTTTTAGGATTAGGGTTAGAATTAGGTTATGGTTAGGGTGAGGGTAAGGGTTAAGGTTAGGCATTTAGTGGTGATGGTTAAGGTTAGGGTAAGGGGCTAGGGAATGCATTATGTCAATGACAGGTCCCCACAAAGATAGTGAGACGCACTTGGCATGAAATAGGCCAGAGGGTAGCCTATTGTCCTCTGAAGGGACAGAAAATCTAAAAATACTCTTCATATATGTATTACTGCCATTGGGTAGACATATACATTAAAGAGTAGGCATATATGTAATGTTTTTTTGTTACACATGATTTTCAAATATGTATGTTAGAGACAATGACGTTTTAATAAAGAAAATGATACCTGACAGAATTAGTAAAGAGTAATCTCAGACCCTTGGTAGCAAGATGTCATTGAGGCCATATTGACCCACTTGTCATTTTATTCTTAATTGTTACTACAGTTTAAATTAATTAATTTACTGTTCGCGGTCAAAGTTGACCGGACAGTTTTAAATGCTCTTATTTTAACATAAATACCAAGTATTTTAAATAGAACATTTATTGTAAAAAGAACCTTATTAGAACATTAACATCTACAACATGTGTGTGTGTGTGTGTGTGTGTGTGTGTGTGTGTGTGTGTGTGTGTGTGTGTGTGTGTGTGTGTGTGTGTGTGTGTGTGTGTGTGTGTTTCTGTGTGTGTGTGCATGCATGTGTGTGTAAACATTGGTGGTTCACATGCACATGTGGCAACATGACAACATGAACTGAGTGTGTGTGTCTGTGTGTGTGTGTGTGTGTGTATGAGAGAGAGAGAGAGAGAGAGAGAGAGAGAGAGAGAGAGAGAGAGAGAGAGAGAGAGAGAGGGTGTACATGTGTGTGTAAAGTATGATTCATGTGTAGAATAGGCACACAAGCACAGGAAAGTTGTAGGAGTGTGTGTATGGAGATGTCTTTTATCTCCTGGATGAAAATTATACTCTTTCCCATTCATTTCCTATGGCAATGATTTTTTGACCGTAAACAAAAAAAGTGTGACCAAGTTGAATAAATCACTCAAAATTCAGAAAAAGTAGTCACAATGAATTGTATGTGTTCAAATGCCTTTTGTGAAGGATATCATAAGGTCTTGAGGCATATTTATGGTACAGGGAATGTGTAAATCTGTCATTTTTGACCGGAACAGTGTTAGAAGGTTAAGGGCTGCATTACAGTAAAGTGTAGAGACTGTTAGAGCTGTTTTCTTATTTACATTTACCCATTTAGTCATTATATCCACATTGTTGGTGATTATCAAAACTCTCATTGTGTTAATATTTTGTTAAAGCACCAATTGTCAACCCTACAATATTGCAGCAATATCGACATTGATGTATTTGGTCAGAAATATTGAGATATTCAATTTTTTTCCGTATCGCCCAGCTCTACAGTATAGTCTTTATTTAACTAGGAAGTCACAATGAGATTAAAACCTCTTTTTCAACATACTGTATTTAATCATTTTAAATATATGGGAAATACATGTATAATCCATATTTATATTATACGTGCACTGTAAGCCTGTAGACTGCATGGATGCATCCAATGCATAAGTACATCTACATCTGTGCTCATAACCCATGTGCTTTTTTTTCTGTCGCTCCACTTTCCCAACAGCTGGCCCACATTAAAATAGACTGAAATAGTCATGTGGATGTGTGTGATCATGCTCTGGATATTTTCTTTAACATATTTGGTTTCTCCTGTAGTGGATGTTAAGATCCAGCTTTGACTTGGTACTTGTAGATATTTTGTGACAGTGTGTGTATATACAGTAGGTCTTTGTAGGCTGTTCTGGGCCAGAGAGCGTTGCGTGGCCTGTAGTTCCATCTTTGGCCACTAAACCTGGAGAGCAGAACTCTTGGCCTGGTTGACTGACAGACTGAAACTGCTATTCACCTCCAAATACATGCTACATTTGTCCCAGCAATGACAGTTTGTTATTAGCTTTTATAAATTTCCAGTTATGTGTGACCATATCTAAACTGCAATTTTGTAGTGATTTTTAAAAGAAATTGTGCCTTTAGTGGCACAAACACTGAGTATACTTGAATGGCAGGGAAGGGATTAGGTTGTGCATTGGTTTGAACAGTTCCATCATTTTAGTGCTAAAAATAGGCTGAAAATGTCTGACGAAAAAAACATGTAGAACATTTAATTACAATGGATCCATTTAATTAACAGTGAGTTAAACAATATAACAATCTCTTCTACCTCACCATATGCTGTACAGAAACTTTATATAATATTTAAAACCATAATATAAACCTGCAGTAAGTAGCAGTAGCTGCGTGAATGTACGCCTACTTAGGAATAGTCTATATGCAAAGGTATGAAACAGATAAAGTGCAAAATCCAGGAATTTGAAACTGTCTTATGGCTTGTAATCATCTTAATCGGAACACTTTTGAAAAACACTTTTGAAAAACATTTGACACGCATTTGGTAATAATTCAATAAATAAATAAATATTCTTATAGGTTTCAACCTCAAATCTTATCTTCACAGGTCTGAGAGGGAGGCCAGCTGATGCAGGAGGACAGCAAAGCATGGACGATCTTCTGGTTTCTGACAATGAGAACATGAAAACCAAAAAGCATTATTACAATGAGTTTTGCTTGTCCGTGTGTTTGTGAGCTCGTCTATTCTAAGAAGGTCAAGTGACATAGACATCTTGTTTACTCTTTAGCTCTGTCTCTGGAAATCACTGTGAAATATGGCCCTACAAAGGCAAAAGACCTTAACTGGCTAGAGTGCCGAACTGAGAAAATTACTATAACGTTATTTAGTTATCCAGCCAAATGAATTAGAGGTAGGACACTGGAAATATGGCAATTAGATGTTTTAGTAATAGTAAATGTATCCACATAAAAAATATTGAGCTCAAACTTGACTTTTTAACTTTTGACCTCTTTTTTAAAGTTACTGTGCTCTGCCTTTGTATTGTCTGCAAAAAGTGAGAAGTCACGCCACATTATCTATGTGGTTGCTGATCACCATTTACAAAATCATTATAGTAACACCTGTATAAATGTAGTGATCATGGCATATATTTCTCATGATTTACAATTATTTATAGCCATCTACTTATTGCTGTTCTGTACCCTGACTCAATTTGAGTGTTCCAAAACAAAGTCAAAGAGCGGTAACTGGTGTTACGGTATTCTGCCTTGGTTTCTGCTGGGCGTTTGGAAGTTACTGTTAACTAATTTTATTGATTTATTTTTATCAACGAAATTGACCAAGATACTTATCCACATGATAAAGGATATCTTGAATGTCCCAAAAATATAATTAACTCATGTTCAAGCAAAAACGTAGTTACTGCCTTTTGCCTTTGCATGGCAGAATAGGTCACACCATGATTAATGCAGATCATTCATATTACAGCATACAAAGTACATATCTGTAACCAGGGGTGTCGGACTGGGGGTGTGAAGGGGACTGAGTACCCAGGGCCCTTATGTGATGAGGGTCCAAAAATATGCTAGAATGACTTTCTACAGGGCCCAGAATTTTGTGCTACTCCCCTGTCTGTAATTAATAAATCTACGATACTATGTTAGCCATTTTGTCTACTGGGAATCTGTTTAATTCCTGTGCCTACCTCCTTCCAGCACCACTCCATGAGTTGGTGGACGGCGTCTGGGGCCAAGCGTGGCTTCAGCAGCCTCAGGCCTGAGTTCAGGGATTCCACCACCTCACCATTGGTGCGGTTCTCATAAGGAAGACGGCCCTCGTTGTACACCTCCCACATGAGCACACCTGAGCAGCGGTAAACAGGGAGACTCCAATCGTTATAGAATAAACACATAGAGAGATGCGGTTTAAGTGATGTAGACCAGAGATCTTCAACAGGGGGTCCGTGACTTCTAGGGGGTCCTCAGAGTTAGTAAAGGGGGACAACCAAATGATGTCAAAAACATTTTTTTGGAAAGTTTCTTTTTTCAAGAATTGGTACAGAAAAATACTTTGCACATCTACAACATGAGACAGGTGTGTTGGAGGGGGACAAGCAGGTCAAAAGCTGTGAAGAAAAACTGCACAGTGTCTAACTTGCAGTAGACACTGTCTAACTTAAAGTAGGCAACAAGGAAGTAGGTTAAATAGTAGGTTGCCTAATATTAAACTTTATATATTTTTCAAGAATTAAAATGTCTGAAATTATACATCAATATGATTTCAACATATTAATATCAAAGATGAATTTTCCTATTTGTGAAAAAGAAAAAAAATGGATTTACACATTGAAGATAAGCTTACTATAGGTAAGGTAGCCACTATGGCAGCCATACAGTTAAGCTTAAGGATTCACTGTGCTTTCCACATGTATGTTTAACATTAAAACATGATGTATACATACAGTGCCTTGCGAAAGTATTCGGCCCCCTTGAACTTTTTGACCTTTTGCCACATTTCAGGCTTCAAACATAAAGATATAAAACTGTATTTTTTTGTGAAGAATCAACAACAAGTGGGACACAATCATGAAGTGGAACGAAATTTATTGGATATTTCAAACTGTTTTAACAGATAAAAAACTGAAAAATTGGGCATGCAAAATGATAAGTTAAGTTAATACTTTGTAGCGCCACCTTTTGCTGCGATTACAGCTGTAAGTCTCTTGGGGTATGTCTCTATCAGTTTTGCACATCGAGAGACTGACATTTTTACCCATTCCTCCTTGCAAAAACAGCTGGAGCTCAGTGAGGTTGGATGGAGAGCGTTTGAACAGCAGTTTTCAGTTCTTTCGACAGATTCTCGATTGGATTCAGGTCTGGACTTTGACTTGGCCATTCTAACACCTGGATATGTTTATTTGTGAACCATTCCATTGTATATTTTGCTTTATGTTTTGGATCATTGTCTTGTTGGAAGACAAATCTCCATCCCAGTCTCAGGTCTTTTGCAGACTCCATCAGGTTTTCTTCCAGAATGGTCCTGTATTTGGCTCCATCCATCTTCCCATCAATGTTAACCATCTTCCCTGTCCCTGCTGAAGAAAAGCAGGCCCAAACCATGATGCTGCCACCACCATGTTTGACAGTGGGGATGGTGTGTTCAGGGTGATGAGCTGTGTTGCTTTTACGCCAAACATAACATTTTGCATTGTTGCCAAAAAGTTTGATTTTGGTTTCATCTGACCAGAGCACCTTCTTCCACATGTTTGGTGTGTCTCCCAGGTGCCTTGTGGCAAACTTTAAACGACACTTTTTATGGATATCTTTAAGAAATGGCTTTCTTCTTGCCACTCTTCCATAAAGTCCAGATTTGTGCAGTATACGACTGATTGTTGTCCTATGGACAGAGTCTCCCACCTCAGCTGTAGATCTCTGCAGTTCATCCAGAGTGATCATGGGCCTCTTGGCTGCATCTCTGATCAGTCTTCTCCTTGTATGAGCTGAAAGTTTAGAGGGACGGCCGGGTCTTCGTAGATTTGCAGTGGTCTGATACTCCTTCCATTTCAATATTATCACTTGCACAGTGCTCATTGGGATGTTTAAAGCTTGGGAAATCTTTTTCTATCCAAATCCAGCTTTAAACTTCTCCACAACAGTATCTGGGACCTGCCTGGTGTGTTCCTTGTTCTTCATGATGCTCTCTGCTCTTTAAACGGACCTCTGAGACTATCACAGAGCAGGTGCATTCATACGGAGACTTGATTACACACAGGTGGATTCTATTTTTCATCATTAGTCATTTAGGTCAACATTGGATCATTCAGAGATCCTCACTGAACTTCTGGAGAGAGTTTGCTGCACTGAAAGTAAAGGGGCTGAATCATTTTGCACGCCCAATTTTTCAGTTTTTTTATCTGTTAAAACAGTTTGAAATATCCAATAAATTTCGTTCCACTTTATGATTGTGTCCTACTTGTTGTTGATTCTTCACAAAAAAATACAGTTTTATATCTTTATGTTTGAAGCCTGAAATGTGGCAAAAGGTCGAAAAGTTCAAGGGGGCCGAATACTTTCGCAAGGCACTGTCATATCCATTCATTTTCATTAATCCGGCCCAGTTTATTTTGCAACTACATTTTATACAGTACATGTAGTAGTAGGGGGTCCCTACCCCATCTCTAAAACACATTGAAAACCCCTGATGTAGACAAACCAAAATGAGTTGTGTGTCTGCTTAATCATTTGCATGCTTTTGGTTGTTCCTTGTAAGCTCTTTTGCATAAACTATTTTGAATGATTATGACGAGCTTCATCCAAAGTGAGAGGACTGACTGACGATTTAATTATAGACTGCTTTGAGAGCTATGTGTTTATCCATTTAGCAGTACCCTCATACTTAATGATTTGTTATTTTTGTCTTCTCAGATATTTATTACTCAGCCTGATTTTTGTGTCAATAAATAGAAGTTGTAATTAAACATAATTATTTTTAATGCGCTATTCTGCATCTGTTAGATACAAGCAAGGCACAACTTTTGAACCCAGGATCTTGTCCCAAGGAGCTGTCCATGCTGGGTCAATATGTTGCTTGCCTGTTTAAACTCCTGTTTTGGCGATGATCCTAACAGTATTAACTTCTTGGGAGATTACTGCAAATCCACTAGTTGGCATTGCTCCATGAAATGAGCTACCAATACTTACAGTCTTTGGCACAGGTGCACACATGTACAAAGAAATAAATCAATGAGATATATCAAATAAAAAGGCCCCATGCTTTTTTACACTTTCATTGCTTTTTCTTCAGAAGTTACAAAAATGTGTGTCTTGAAATTGCTTCTGTTTGCTGCCAACTGTGGTTTCAATCATTATGTTTAGTTTCCAGTTTAGTTCACTATAGCAGAAAACACCAGAGTCAATGTGCTATCAGGGAAACCCAGATGATTTTGATGTGTAACCAGCCAGCAAAACTCCTAAGACCTGTTGTTTTCCTGTGCAAGCTTTACATGCAATCCCAAAATATATAAATGGTTAAAAAGAAGACAAAGGAGGAATGTTGCATGACTACAAAGACAGCAAGAGAGACGCTCAAACACACAAAATAAGTAAAAGGCAGAGAGATAGACGGATGAACACACCGAATGACCAGACATCGGACTTGCTGCTGAACTTGCAGTACTTGATGACCTCAGGGGCTGACCACTTGACTGGGAACTTGGAGCACTGGGAGCTTGTGTACTGATCATCGAGCACAAACCTACAGTACGGAGAGCAGACACACTTCATTACACAGCAGTGGATGTAGGCTGACTGTTAGCTATAGCAAAATCATAATAAATATTGTTAGAATCAGACAACGGTGTATTGCCACAGTAAGTTACACTTACGAGGAATTCGCTTTGTGATTGGTGCATACATAAACAAACAAAATATTAAACACTAATATGAAATAAACAATAAATACAGGTCCTGATGGACCGCAGCCTCCTGCCAGAGGGGAGAGGTTCAAACAGTTTGTGTCCGGGGTGAGAGGGACACAAACTGTTTTTGTGATTAAAAGATTCCACACAATATGGTGGACCTTACAAAGATTCTGTGAAAAGCATTGACTATAAATATTAATGGACAATGCATCCGGTTCGGTGAAGTCCTGCAAATGCAGAAGTGCCTTAAACCTGCATTCTATCAGAATTCCTGCAGGGGGAGACTCCTTAAACCTGCTTTCTATCAGAATTCCTGCAGGGGGAGACTCCTTAAACCTGCTTTCTATCAGAATTCCTGCAGGGGGAGACTCCTTAAACCTGCTTTCTATCAGAATTCATGCAGGGGGAGACTCCTTAAACCTGCATTCTACCTGAATTCCTGCAGGGGGAGACTCCTTAAACCTGCATTCTATCTGAATTCCTGCAGGGGGAGACTCCTTAAACCTGCATTCTACCTGAATTCCTGCAGGGGGAGACTCCTTAAACCTGCTTTCTATCAGAATTCCTGCATGGGGAGACTCCTTAAACGTGCATTCTATCTGAATTCCTGCAGGGGGAGACTCCTTAAACCTGATTTCTATCTGAATTCCTGCAGGGGGAGACTCCTTAAACCTGATTTCTATCTGAATTCCTGCAGGGGGCGACACGTGCGGTTGCAAAAGGTCAGTTTCTGTAGAAGTCTATGAGAAAGTGACCCACTTCTCACTTGATTTATTACCTCAGTAAACATTTTCATAATGAGGTTATGGTCTCAATCGCTAGTTTTAAGTCTTCTGCAACACAGAATGATGTTAATTTTTTGAATTATGGTCTCTTTGATTTTAAAATCGGCGATAAAGCAGGGGGTGAAAAGTGAAATTGTGTAACGTAACGTGGTTCCTCCCTCACTCCTCCCTTTCGACTAAAATCGTCACATCCGCAACCAGGATGGCTGCGCCCGTAACGACAAACTCGACGACTCACAGCAGATCTCCACAAACCAATGGGTGACATCACACAAGCTCTGGCCATTACTATTAACAGTCTATGGTGAAAAGCATACCTGCTCATACCGAAGTCAGATATCTTCACCTCATTGTTCTTTGAAACTAGACAGTTCCTGGCAGCCTGCAGAAGAAAGAGGAACAGATGAAGGATTAACTATTTAAATCTGACAGAGCAGAGATACAAAAGTGTATCCTAAAAAACTGATTATATATCTTGGTTTACCAGATCTCTGTGGAGGAAGTTGGAGCTCTCCAGGTAAGCCATCCCCTCACTGACATCCAGACACATCCCCAACATCATGTCCTGAGACAAACGGCCTTTCCTGGCTCGCAGGTAGTCTGACAGACAGCCGTTCTCCATGAACTCAAACACCAGACACATGGGAGAACAGTGGGTGCGCACGCCGTAGAGCTGAACCAACTTAGAATGGGACAATCTCCTGTTAAAACACACACACACACACACACACACACACACACACACACACACACACACACACACACACACACACACACACACACACACACATCAGCTGAGTGGTTCCTTGTGCCTGAACTATACGAAGCAACTTATGGATGCACTTACATCATGACCCTTGCCTCTTCTTTAAATTCCTCGTCTGACATGCACTCTTCTCGTATCATCTTCACCGCCACCCTCTTCCCCCTCCATCTCCCTTCCAGCACCAGCCCAAACTGGCCGCTGCCTAACTCCTGACCCAAGGTCAGGTCCTCAGGGTGCACCTCCCACTGATCTGCTGAGCAGAAAACAGGTGGTGAACAACAACACTGATAAACTTGTTAGGGTAAAATAACATAAATACTTTTTTTATTAATTATAATCCAGAGATGGGGACTCTAGTTTGAGCCTCGGACTCGAGTCAGACACACAGTGGCCCTCATTTATGAAACGTGCGTACGACCTAAAACAGGCGTAGGACGGGCGTACGCCGATTCCTACGCAAAGCAAGGCATTTATCAATTTGAACGTGAGCGTAGGCTGCGATAAAATCTCACGTCTGGTCTAAACTTGTGTACGCAAGTTCTGGAGTCAGTGTGGACTTGCGGTGCAGCATATAATCAGTATAACAGGAGAAGGAGAAGTCATCAGTTGATCACTTATCAGTAATGGCAGATCTGGCTCTTTTAGAGGACCTCTATTCGCCGGTACAACAGTGCACACGTACGCGCACAGGCCACGGTGGAGCGCTCCATCGGATTGATGATGCACAACATTTGTATTTATTCTTCAGGTTTTCGTTTCTCTTTTAAAGTGTTGTTAATGGCCACAGTGAACGATGAAAAAAACACGAGTAAAATAAAAGACACTGCATAAACTCCACTACTGTGTGTTTATTTAAATATAGGTACACCGTGTAGCAGAGATGTTCACAAGTCATTTTTTGGAAGTCCAAGTCAAGTCTCAAGTCTTTGAGGGGAAGTTCAAGTCAAGTCTCAAGTCTCACCTTCCTCCACAGAGCTGCGGAGGAGGGGTCTGGCTAGTCCACACAGCATTCTGTGCTCTGGTTTATTGCCATTTCTTTAAACCAATCACAAAAAGTCTTGGGTGGTGCTAAGAGCCGGACGGAGCCACGGTGCCTCTGCAAAATAACCTCGGGAAGAAACTTGTTTTGGTGGAACGTGTATGTTCAAAAGTAGTTTTAGTCGTGCAATGGACATCCGGCCGAAAAGAATGACATCCGGTGAAATTTTGGGCGGCACCGGAGCAATCCCGGAAGAGGAAGGTCATGGACATAGACTAGGGTGTAGTGTCCTGAACGCACCCTGAGAATATTTGTGTATAGAACCACTAGAGGTCAGCAAAAACAAGATCTTCAGCATTAAGTTTTGATTGTTTTGAGCTCCAGTTCAACCGGCTGACCTATTCACACAACAGTACATCCTCTAACCTTTTGAGTGATCAGCAATGTCCTGAGAGCAACCTCCGTCTTGAGATACAGGGTGTCTCAAACGCGTTATCAGGCCTGCCACACAGATGACACAAAGACATAATAAAAGACATTTATTTTTTTAGGTGAACTTCCTTTTGGCATCTGATCTATTTGTGTTAGCAGTGTTGCATGCAGAAAGCCAGCACACTTACCAGCAGCATTGTGTTGGTGGTAATAGATGAGCTCAGGAATGGTGCTGAACAGGTACTTCTCTGCCAGGTAGTATGTGGCCTCTCCCGTTTCTGTCTGTCTAATTTGGTAATGTTTCACTCTTGGATTCTTCTCCCCATTCGACCTAAAGGCAACAAAGAGATGCTTGTATGACACGTGTATTTTATGTGTTAAAGGGGTGATAGAATGATTATATAGGGTATTTCACGCTGTTTCTTAAGGTCTCCTAATATGGTATGTAACATTGATTGCTGCTAAAAATTGCCTGGTTGCTATTTTATGGGCCCTTATGCATCCCTGTGTTTTGGCCCTATTTGGAACGAGAGCTTTTCTTCCAAATATGGTATGCTCGTGAATATCTAGATGAGCTGCGCGCCTATTGGTTGACATACACATACATTGGAAATGGGACAGCAGGTCTCATATTTTAGAAACTGCAATGTTTGGTTAATAAATTCACTTCTGAGACTTTTTTATATAAAGCTCAAATATGGGCCGTTTTACGAAAATGTATGGCTAATTGCAAATTTGGTAAGACGTGTCGGACTTCAGGAGGTCCACACAGTCTGACGAGACAGCGGCAGCCCCGCTGCGCTCCATACCCAGGGAAAAGTCACCGTTTCTGGGTTACTGGACAACCGGGGCTCCGCGGAGCTGGCCGGCTGCCGGCATAACTATAATATATTTACAGTTTGAATTTCACCACGCCACTTATATTACAGCTACCATAAGGTCTTACAAAGCTAACACTTGTGTCAGATTTCAATTTAATGGATTTTTGTGAATGTGAGGGGTTTCGTTAGTTGCTAGTGTCCATTCAATCATATGGGTAGCTAAAGATCGCGGCTAGCTAGCTAGCTAGCTACACTTTCGGCATAACTATAACATATTTACAGTTTGAATTTCGTCACGCCACTTATATAACTGCTACCCCTAAGGTCTTACAAAGCTAACGCTTGTGTCCAATTTCAATTTAATGTTTTTTTGTGAATTTGAGGGGTTTCGTTAGCTGCTAGTGTCCATTCAGTCCTATGGGTAAAGATCGCGGCTAGCTGCAGGCCCGGGAGCTCCGTCAGGGCCTCTGCATTTGGTAGTCCAGTAACCCAGAAGAAACGGTGACTTCGCGCGGGTATGGAGCGCCGTGGGCTTCCGGTCGTGACGGAGATCCATATGGCTCATAACGAGCCAGGGTCTGTGAAGGAGGACACGCCGGGCGGGAAGGCAGCACCGGCCACTGTCACGTTAGCCTGCTGAGCTCGTGCTGAACTGCGACACACAGTCGGTTTCGTAAAACGGCACATATTTGACCTCTTCATAGTTGATTTCTCGCATTAAAAAGTCTCAGAAGTGAATTTAGTGGTAAAATAGCAGATTAATAATGTATACAATTTCTGAGATCTAGGCGACCTATTCAGAAGACTAAGCTGACCTCAGATCAGTGGTGTAGCCTATGTAAATGTTGGGGCGTGACAAAGATAGAGACTAGAGCCAAATGAGGAGGAGCCGCTGAGTTGACGCCAACTAGGCGGCTCGTTGAGATTGGCCCGTTTTCAGAGGCAGTTTCAAATTGTGAGATCTGCAGAGGAAAGAGGTGTCAATGGGATGTTGAGGTTCTATGTATGTCCTAGTTACCCACTAAACTGTCATTATTACACTATGACAAGGTCAAATCGGTTTTGCATTCTATCACCCCTTTAAGATTTGTTATGATAAAAATGCCACTGATTTCAAGTCACATTCATTCTAAATATACACCAGGCATGTCGACCTATTATTAGTCATTCTGGGGCATCTAAGGATAAAATAAATACGTGAGAAGGAGGTGACATTACCCCGCTGCTTTGGTGAAGACTGACACTGTGTAGACTCCTGCCTGTCTGGAGTCACGCACCATGAATGAACCTTCTTTCCCCTAAAAGTACAAACAACACAAAATCATCCAAATTAAATAACATATTTGTAACGTCAGACATGTTTATTGATTGTTTGTGTAATCTGCAGATAATAGCAGGACCGCCCTAGCAGTCATTTTGAGTAATGATGGGAATAGGTTTCTGCTTCCCGCTTGCAAAATTTAGCAAAGCACTTCACGCAGGAAATTCAACATTGGAGGAAACATTGTGGTTGTGAAACATTTTTTAGGCCCCATGTCTTGTCACTATCTCAATGTGCAGGTGCATTTGCATTATTCTTTGCAAATGTGAGACTACCGTAGGTGGCACAGTCACAGCAAAAGTGCACTACGTCACACGGGAGCAACATCCTGTTAATTATCACCAGAACTATCATTTGGAGCATGTTGCAACACGGCCGGAAGAATAAATTAATGGAAAGGGAATAATCTCTGGATCCATTGTTTTTTACCTGTTTCATTAACAAAACCTCTGCTTCCCCTCTGGTTATGTTTTTGTTGTACCATCTGTTAGAAGACAAATCAACCATAAATAAATGGTGATAATAAAGATAATAAAGTTGTATAGAGGGCAGGATGGATATGCAGAGAAGAGAAATTAAATCAAACTCACTCAAATCTCTGAAAGTTGTTGCTGGATTTTTCAGCCACGTAAGTACTGGGTACAAAGCCTGTGTCCCTGATGAGGGGTGAGGAACAAATATTTATTAATCATAGACTTATAATTATCCTTTCGATTGAAAAAAGTGCTATTGTTTTCAGAAGAAAATTTGTCTTTATTGGGCCCTACCCCTTGTCATCCTGTACAGCCCACCAGTCAGAGTGGGAGCTTTTAATAAGGATGTACTCCTTGTCTTTCTGAAGGGGCAGGTCATCGTCTCCAAGTGGTGTGTAGTCCTGCAGGGCAATAACCTTCCTCTGTCCTGCGTCTCGCAGTCCCATCTGGCGAAGATAAACAAATTAAATAAAAGAAACTGCATCTAATTACTTAAAAAAAACAAAATGCTTTACAGCAGTGACACAGACAAGACACGGAGCAGACCAAACACCCCATAGTAAAGGACTTTACTAAAACTTCATCACATATTATGCTATTTGGGTTATATTAGATTGAGCAACTAGCATCACATTGTCAGCAATCGTGAGATATATGACCAATACAAGATAACAAACCGAGCTGCAAAATAATCTTCTGTGCCCAGACCACATGTGCATTGGTACTGGCAACAGAATAAATTTTAAAAAAAAGTAATTTGGTATGACGCCTGTAATTTGAACATTATTGATTAACACACAAATCATATGTCATATGTCAGCATGTGGGTGTGTTTATGCTTCAGAAGGTACCTCTGGATCGGGGAGTTGAGGAAGTGTTTTTTTAGAAGCTGTGGAATTAGAAAAATGCAATCAGAGAAATGGTGATTTTACATTGGATTCTGTAGAATGCTAAATGTAAAACAAGATATGCCTTAAGCACATGTAAGAAAACTCCCATTACATTATGTACTTAAGATTGTTTTTAATCTACTTGTAATGTAGTGTTATATGGATGAGACAATGTCAGAATAAATCAAATACACAAATTAGACTTAAACCCTTTTTGAAAATATATGAGAAACAAGAAGAAGATAAGAAATAATACAAACCATAACCAACTGGATCATATACTTGACAACCTGGCGCCAGTTTCTCTGTTTGTTGGCAGCATTTCCATTTTCCATCCATCCAGAAGTTTGGATGGTATTTCGCAACCAAATTGTTACGCTTTGTCTCTATATCAGAATAAAAGAAATATAGTTTGAAATATCAAACTTATGAATTACAATCAAGGGTTCACATTAATTTCTTATAACAATGGCATAGCATAACGTGGTAAAAATTGCTTACCCTCTTTAAGAGCTTTGACCCATCGCTGACGGCAATCATTGTCTGGGGCGAAGATGTAGAGGTAGTGGTTGTTGTGAAAAACCTGAAGGGACATTTTCATTTAAGAAAATACTGCTTTTGTTCTTGTGTTATGTCACACTTATACTACATGTTTAATTGTATGCATTATACTTACTGTTTATAAAACTATATTTAATTATTGTGTATAACCTCACCTGAAAAGGGTACTTATAGCTGCATGGTATGGGGATCTCACTACACACAATCTCCACACACTTGATTTTGGACAGCTCAATGCAACCTTTCAGCATGGGCTTTTTCTGAAACAACATGATATTAACTTTATGTGTGCTATACACACCGTGGATATTATTTAAATGATAGTTTCCTCTTAGGCCAACTTTACAGACTTAGCCTTCAGATTGCATAATTTCTCATTTAAATCCAGTGTATTTGTAGATTAAGTGCATTCTTACCCCGGGGCGGCGTTCAGAATACTTCAGGTCTTGGGTGTCCAATACAAAAAATCTCTCTTTGTAGTTGCATGGTGATGTTTTCTTCTTTTGTTGAGATTTTTTAATCATAGTTCCCTTCAAGATCACCCTGGGGAACATGGTAACTGCTATGAACAACACTGCTAGCTTTTGGCTCACGGAGAGAGGCGAAGTACCTGATAGTGACAGAAAAAAAATTGTAGATGAAAACTTGTTAGAAGCCCTGGAGCTTCCGGCATAAACTTGTTGCACTCGGTAAACCACATCCTACGGCATGAAATGGGTTGTGCTTATGAACACAATCTCACACACACACACACACACACACACACACACACACACACACACACACATGTACTTTCACTAACTATGTTGCAATAAGTCAGTGTAGGGTGTGCAGTAGGAGGGGGATTGTTTAATCTCTGTACTTTTGAACATTTTCCACCAAAATATGCACCTTGAAGGTTTGCCTTGTAACGACACAAAGTTTTGTTAAAAATGTAAAGATTGGACAAGGGTGTTAATTTGATAAAGAAAATGAGAGCATAAACTAAATGTTACTATGAAACAACACCTATTGAACACTTCAAACTTACTTGAAAACAAAATGACTTTACTGTGTTTTAAAACTGAAAGAAGAAGAAGATAAAGAAGATTCTTGAAAGGTGTTTGTGTTATATAATGTTGGCTTGCCTGTATATATGTATGATTTGCCTTGTCTCTTTGATTAAGCCTCACTGTCATCATATCCGTCTCTGATTACACACAACCCTTTGGCCTGTGATCGATGATCACACCCAAATAGAGACAGATAACTGTGCTGGGATTGTTCAGGCTATGTGAGAAAAACAGTGTTGATTATAACTTATAGAATTGGGTTCCACTACCTTTCATGAAGGAAAAAATGTGACTTTTTGATCTTGTTAAAAAAACAATATAGTTTGAGTGTAGAATTTTAGAAAGTTAAAGAGTTAGAAACTAAAACAATTCGTCCTCACAAAACATGGAGGATTTAGATGGCTGCTATAGCACCACCATCAGGAAAAGTGTTTCTACAATTGAGTCTGCATTAAAATAGCCGTACTGCTCTGGATCCATTTTCACTGAAGGTAAGGAACTTTTTGTTGAAAAATAAAGACAATGTCACAAAATCAGGTTCAATGATTTTTTTTAATCGTAGTAATTTCGTAGGGGTAAAAGGTTCAAGGTTTTTTTTATTAGTCATGTATGTGCACAACAATAACAGAAGTAGTGATTGGCAATGTAACTCTTAGGCCTCAATGCTCATTAAATAACTAAAAGAAAAAACAAAAGTAAAAGCAAAATCTGGATCTATAAGCAAAAGAATTGTGCAAGTTAAGATACAGGGCTAAATTATAAACAAATAACATATGAATGAAGTAATATAATGATATGATAAATGTGTGTAGACAGTATTGCAAATGAATAAGACTGAATGTAAAGGAGTGTACTTTGTAGTAATGTAGGCCTATATATGAATAATGAGAAGTACATTTTGAACTGAATATTTGTATTTCCCAAATACTCATTGAGTTCTATCATGAAATTAGTACAACATTCAAATTATGAAAATTCAAATTTCACAAAAATGTTTATATTACTAAATTTCAAAATAAACTTCCAGCCTCTTTATGAAGGAGCCTGTCTGCTGTGGATTGGGAAATGTAAATGCATTTGGTCCAATTTGAGCATTTCTACGATGGTTACAATGTCATTAATGAACTATAAAAATGTGTAAAGTTTTTATTTAATTTGGAGATATGACAGAATAAAAATGATGGATTTAATATACTCATCATCGTCATGTCTAGACGGCAGTGTCTGAAAGGTTATGCTGGCCAGACATGTCCGTAGGCCTATCACATATGACTGACTTAGAAAAAAGATGTGATTCTTAAGGTGAATTGGGACCAGGACTGGTTTTTTGTTTTTGTCTTTAATACCCATTTTTATAGAATGTCTTTTCTTAACAACTAATATATTTACATAATGTCTGTATTTTCAATTCTTTTATCATGAGTTTACTTTTTTAAATTTACCTCAGGCAACTGTTTTAATGATGTTTATGTCCTGTTTATTATTTTTCTAACTCTGGAAATTATTTTGTGCTCCTTGTTTGAAAAGTGCCTTAGAAATAGACTGTTAATATTATTGTCATCAATCATTATTACAGGTTTTTGTTTATACGAAAGCAGTTTTAGATTAAAACATATTAGTATAGCCTAATGCAATGATAACAAAAGTGGTTTAAATAGGCCTCTGCGTCAGAAATTACTTTAAGAAATGCACTTTTTTATTATTAACGTTATAGGGGACAGAATGTTTTATAATCACAAAGTATGCCGTAAAAAGAAGCTTACATTTTACGTTGTATCTCTACCACCACAACAATTTTGAAGAAGCAAGCTTTTATCAAATACTACAAAACCAACCTAGATATCGGTAAAGCTAGAGGATCTTAGTTCTACTGCCAAATACTACAGCCAATAAGCGTTTAGTTTGTTTGTCCAATCCTCACGACCAAACATTGTCACGTTCACGGAGTACGGCCAATGGAATCGGGACAGAGGTGAATGTTCATATCAGTAAATGGAAGGCGCTAAGCTAGCTAGTCATGAGCTAATTGTACGATTAGATACATCTGTGACATTTCTTATTTAAAGTCTACATTCAGCAACTAAGGAGTCATTTAAGGGGTGTGTAAACGTATCATCGCTTTCTTTTCATTCGCATATTTTGTTAGTCAGTTTGTGGTACTGACGTAACTAAGCTAGTTGGCAGAGGTTAGCATAGGTTAGCAGAAGAAGCTAGCTAGCTAACGTTACTGCTATACCAACACTAGCTAGCCACATATTTAGCTAGCTAGTTAGCTACGTTTTTCTCTATACCGCAGTGGTTCTGCTGTCGCTTAACGTCTGGTTGTAGAGCTACACAATCAACAAAGTGAATCAATATTTCAGATAGTAAATTATAATGCGTTATCTGCTCAGCAGTTGTTCTAACAGATAACCGCTAACGTAACTAGCGTCGCTCGCTTATTACGTTAACGTTACTGACATGTAACGTTAGCAGGCTAACTTTGTTTTTGCATAACGTTAATTTATATGGGGAATATCTTGCTGCTACTGCAAATGGAAACAGTCAAATGTTGCCTCGATTTTCTACCAAAGTGAATATACAAATATACAAGTTATTTCCAGAGGTGGAAACGTGAAGTACTTAAACATAGCTCATTTCTGCATTGAACAGTAACGTTAGCCGAATAACCTAACGTTACGTTATTACTCTACAACATGTAGCTAGGCTAAATGAAAAATACTGTTTTTAACTAGTTTGTTTTTGTGACAACTCAGTCACAGGTTAGTTTATTGGTAATGAGTGAGTGTACCCTTTACTCGACTAAAAGCACGTGTTTGTTTTTAGACATGTAGCCATAGCATGTCACATTAGCCTAACCTTTTGAATAGTTGTAATACAGCCTGTTTTATGATAGCATTGTTACCTTTATGTAAAGGTGTAGACTCCTTCTGTTATTACTTGTAAACATATCACAATGCATGTTAGTTAAAATTATATACAGTGCCTTGCGAAAGTATTCGGCCCCCTTGAACTTTTCGACCTTTTGCCACATTTCAGGCTTCAAACATAAAGATATAAAACTGTAATTTTTTGTGAAGAATCAACAACAAGTGGGACACAATCATGAAGTGGAACGAAAGTTATTGGATATTTCAAACTGTTTGACAGAAACTGAAAAATTGGGCGTGCAAAATGATTCAGCCCCCTTAAGTTAATACTTTGTAGCGCCACCTTTTGCTGCGATTACAGCTGTAAGTCGCTTGGGGTATGTCTCTATCAGTTTTGCACATCGAGAGACTGAAATTTTTGCCCATTCCTCCTTGCAAAACAGCTGGAGCTCAGTGAGGTTGGATGGAGAGCGTTTGAACAGCAGTTTTCAGTTCTTTCCACAGATTCTCGATTGGATTCAGGTCTGGACTTTGACTTGGCCATTCTAACACCTGGATATGTTTATTTGTGAACCATTCCATTGTAGATTTTGCTTTATGTTTTGGATCATTGTCTTGTTGGAAGACAAATCTCCGTCCCAGTCTCAGGTCTTTTGCAGACTCCATCAGGTTTTCTTCCAGAATGGTCCTGTATTTGGCTCCATCCATCTTCCCATCAATGTTAACCATCTTCCCTGTCCCTGCTGAAGAAAAGCAGGCCCAAACCATGATGCTGCCACCACCATGTTTGACAGTGGGGATGGTGTGTTCAGGGTGATGAGCTGTGTTGCTTTTACGCCACACATAACGTTTTGCATTGTTGCCAAAAAGTTTGATTTTGGTTTCATCTGACCAGAGCACCTTCTTCCACATGTTTGGTGTGTCTCCCAGGTGGCTTGTGGCAAACTTTAAACGACACTTTTTATGGATATCTTTAAGAAATGGCTTTCTTCTTGCCACTCTTCCATAAAGGCCAGATTTGTGCAGTATACGACTGATTGTTGTCCTATGGACAGAGTCTCCCACCTCAGCTGTAGATCTCTGCAGTTCATCCAGAGTGATCATGGGCCTCTTGGCTGCATCTCTGATCAGTCTTCTCCTTGTAGGAGCTGAAAGTTTAGAGGGACGGCCGGGTCTTCGTAGATTTGCAGTGGTCTGATACTCCTTCCATTTCAATATTATCGCTTGCACTGTGCTCCTTGGGATGTTTAAAGCTTGGGAAATCTTTTTGTATCCAAATCCGGCTTTAAACTTCTCCACAACAGTATCTGGGACCTGCCTGGTGTGTTCCTTGTTCTTCATGATGCTCTCTGCTCTTTAAACGGACCTCTGAGACTATCACAGAGCAGGTGCATTCATACGGAGACTTGATTACACACAGGTGGATTCTATTTTTCATCATTAGTCATTTAGGTCAACATTGGATCATTCAGAGATCCTCACTGAACTTCTGGAGAGAGTTTGCTGCACTGAAAGTAAAGGGGCTGAATCATTTTGCACGCCCAATTTTTCAGTTTTTTATCTGTTAAAAAAGTTTGAAATATCCAATAAATTTCGTTCCACTTCATGATTGTGTCCCACTTGTTGTTGATTCTTCACAAAAAATTACAGTTTTATATCTTTATGTTTGAAGCCTGAAATGTGGCAAAAGGTCGAAAAGTTCAAGGGGGCCGAATACTTTCGCAAGGCACTGTAGAGGAAACCTTTAGTTGTATTTTAACTCACAACTGGCATACACAATTCAACTTATTTCTTATTTAAAAAGGGGGAGAACTTGTTTTGTATTGCTTGGGAAGGAAAAAAAGACTGATTAACTGTTTTTGTTACTGTTTTAGGTCAGCATCATGAGTGAACCACAGCAGGTTAGTGCCCTGCCTCCTCCACCTATGCAGTACATCAAAGAGTACACCGATGAAAACATCCGCAAGGGTCTTGCGCCGAAGCCGCCTCCACCAATCAGAGACAGCTACATGATGTTTGGCAACCAGTTTCAGTGTGATGACCTCATCATCCGGCCACTGGAGAGCCAAGGCATTGAGAGGCTCCATCCTATGCAGTTTGATCACAAACGGGAGCTTAAGAAGCTCAACATGTCCATTCTTGTGAACTTTCTGGACCTGCTGGACATCCTTATCAAGAGCCCTGGCAGTATAAAGCGTGAAGAGAAGCTGGAGGACTTGAAGCTTCTGTTTGTTCATATGCACCACCTGATTAATGAGTACAGGCCACATCAAGCCAGGGAGACACTGAGGGTGATGATGGAGGTGCAGAAGAGACAGAGGCTAGAGACAGCTGAGAGGTTCCAGAAACATCTGGAGAGGGTGGTGGAGATGATCCAGGGGTGCCTTGCCTCCTTACCTGATGACTTACCACAGATGGAGGGTCCAGATGGTGCTGGGGATGGGAGTGTGTCTGCAGCAGCTAGTGTTAGTTGTTCTTTTGGGCAGGCCCCCAGGCTGAAAACTGAACCAATGGATATAGAGGATGCAGGTGCCAGCTGTATGGCAGCAGGTCACCAGGACAAGACTGTCCATACTTCAAAGAGGGACAAAACGTGGGACAAGGATGCTGCCATGTGCAGTATTATTGATGAAATTGCTTAAGTATTCTGTTGAGTAGTTTTTTTTGTTTTTTTTTGTACACCAAACTGTTTGTTTTTTGTATGCTGTACTTAGAGTAAGTATGACAAAGTTTGCTGTGTTTTCACTGGGCCTGAAATCTGGACTTGAATGGTGTTTTGATTTAAAAGTCATTATGTAGATAATATTAACAGTTCCTGTGAAGATATTTGAAGAATGTAAATATTACACGGATCAACTAGGGTGCCAACTTTCAGTTTTTGTAATAAAACCAATAAAGAAATTTCCAAATGCAGTAGGAGTGTAATACTATCACAATAGGGTTATTTAACCTGTTTTAGGGAAACTGCTAGCCTGGCTATTGCCAGACCAAGCTCAATCTTTTAAGATTGAGGGCGAAATCTAATCTCCGGCAGATCGGGCTGGGTTCACCCAGTCTAGAAAACTGCATCATATCAGAGAATTTCATGTATTTCAATCCATTTATGTGTTTTCACAAAGCATCCTGTCACACACAGCGCACTGTTTAATCTAGTGAGATTGAAAGGTTGGTATGTATAGACTGTAGTTATAAAGTCACTCCACCCTAAAGCCCTTTCACTTTTGCTTTTCATGAAAGCCCTTATATGATATAAGCACTGTTTTGTTGCCTTGTTAAAGTTTCTTGCAGCAGCACCTGTTTTGATCTATTGATGTACCAAGCATACATCTCCTTAAATTTCTCATTGCAATAGAGTCAAAAAGGGTGTACATTTGGATATTGAAATATACCTACTTATGTGACAATAGGCACTTTCACCTAGGTGTGTTTACATTAATCCAGTGAATAATCTGACAGGGTGTTAGCCAAATCTAGTCCTTGTGTAGAAGAGGGTAAATACAAATAATGTTTTAGAGGTGATTTTAACAAAAGTAAAACCTTTCCGTGCCTGTTGAGCATTATGCGCTAATGGAGATTAGGCAAATTTGTGACTTAGTTTCTTTATGTACATGCTATATAAAGCATGTTTTCCGCACAGGGTATGTGGTGTGTTTGTGACCCTCTGAGGCAGCAAGTTCTAATAATGTGAATCTAAGACGTGTCTTTGTCTGGCTACCTCTAGGCTCCGGACTCATTTCATTGTACCAGAATGACTTCTATGAGACAGATTCAACCTGACATGCACTGCCTTGTGTAACAGATTCCCAGAGGTTTATTTAATGCATTGATCTGCTTTGCAGCATTGCCAATAACAACAATTTAGGCCTGCTTGTGCAACTTGCACATCTACAGAGACTCGTTAGCTCTTTTCTTTTTAACATTATGTTGCCATGTTTGCACCTGGCCTATTCTTTCAGGTATGTAAGGAATGGACCTATTTTACACAGGCTATGGGATGAACACGACTGGGTTTATGTCATCCTGCCACCCCGCCCCCTTACTGGTGTTCCCCTCTGCTGGGATTCCCTGCACCACGACAGGGTCATTTCAAGTGTATCTCGCTGCAGCCTGCGGGAAGGCGGGCTTGACATCAAGCCCCGCCCACATCCAAGTCAGCCATTTTTCTTTGCTTACGTCACTCCCCATACGCTCCAACGGACCAAGACAGCCTGGTAGCATTTTTTACTATGAAGGAAATTATTTGGATAAATGCCATGTTTTCATTTTGAATCTTTTAATTTGATTTGAAAATTTTATATCTATAAATGTAAATGATCTGAAAGAAAACCGAATATTCACCAATTTAAAAATGACATGAAATTATATTTTGAAACTTTGAAAAGGACTGACAAATAAGAAAGCCATTCGGACTCTGAACATTTACAATGCCTTACAACCTCTTTAATGTAAATTTCATGTCTGTGCATCATTTCGTGTATGTATGTATGTATTTAATGTTGTCAATGTGTTTATGGATCTGTACTTGAATAATAAAGTTTTTTGAAGACAAAAAAAGACAGCCTGGTAGCGAAGCTGATGTAGCCTCTTGATTCACATTAGATAGAAACTGATGATGTAGGCTAAACACAGACGACATTTCATGCAACAGTGAAGTTTTCATGTAGATACTACTGATTTCCGATTTTGAAATGATATCCAAATTTGAAAAATGGGTCATTTTAAACCTTGTTCATATTGATGACAATGTGTTCAAACGGAAAACAAGCCATATTTCATTGAATTTAGCCCTCAAAAGTAGAATGGTGTGTTGTTTCGTTATGGACTTTCATATTAACAGCAAGAATTCAGTCATTTCAACCAAATGTACAAAGGGACAATTTGGCTTTAACAATTAACAGGTGAACCAGAAGCATACAGGTGAAACTCGAAAAATTAAAAATATTGTGCAAAAGTTCATTTATTTCAGTAATTCAACTTAAAAGGTAAAACTAATTATATAGACTTATTACATGCAAAGCAATATATTTCAAGCCTGTATTTGTTATAATTTTGATGACTATGGCTTACAGTTTATGAAAACCCTCAGAAAAGTTTAATACTCTCCCACTCTAATCAGCTAATTAATCCCAAACCTGCGAGGGTTGCTGAGCCTTTAAATGGTCTCTCAGGCTGGTTCACTAGAATTCACAATCAGGCCAGATGCTCCTCGGATATGACCTGCACAGTAACACACCTAATCTAAGTATTCCAAAAGGTCGAACACACATACAGATGTCTAGATACAGTAAAATCGCTACGTGATTACCGTTATATCCGAGGGTTGAAGTTGCATTTTAACGGGGCAGTGCAAGTTGCTGCTGTGGTTTAGCTGAAGCTAACGCAGCCTGAGCTTTCACGTTACAATATAAAAAGGTGTTGACCGTTGACTTAGCTAGCACGCAAACAGTTCATTTACATTTCTACGAGCATGTTAGCAAACTACACCAAGAGATAAATACCAAGAAATACTGATAGAAAGCAGGGGAAACTACTTCCATACTTTTTAGCATTGGCTAATTAGCAACCTGCCTGCCATTAGATTTTAGCTTCCGAGCTAGCTAGTTAGCAGCTAGCCCCAGAAGCTCATGAAAACGGGGCTTTCATCGGAGCAGTCTTACGTTATTTCCGAACCACTCTTTTCGTTTCAAAATCGTAAATCAAATGAACGAAAGAAGTACACGGGCCCAATTACAGTTCATTGTTGTTGCATGAAATTTCGTTTGTGTTTAGCCTACATCAGTTTCTGCCACCGAATATGAAACAAGAGGCTATATCAGCTACCGTCTTGGTCCGTTTGAGTGTATGGGCAGTGACGTAGGGAAAAATAAATGACTGACTTGGATGTGGGCGGGGCTTCGCTTTCCCGCAGAATGCAGCGAGATGCTCCTCGGTCATTTCCATATCCTGCACTCTTTAGTTGAATTAATACTCCATCGACTAGACGCACGAGACTATCAGCTCATGTCCACCCACCCCCCAGATGTGTTAATTATACCGAATAAAACGCCAAGAACTTTTGTCGCAGAAATTATGTTATGAAACTTGGCATCCTTGTGTTTCACAACAGGGCGGAAAGCCATCCCCTCATCCAATCGGATTGCGCGCTGCTGTGTCACGTGGTCTTTATTTATGTAATGTAATGTAATGGTGTTACACAGTAACCCAGCTTTGTGGCTGTAGATACGTCGTAACAGGGGTTAAAAGCGGACAGTGACAACTAAAAAGAAAGAATATTAATGAAAAGATATTCTGTCGTGGTTTATGGAGTTCCGAGCGGCGAGGAAAGCGGCGCATTGAGCTGAGTTTGGTTTTATTCAACCTGCTTGAAAGGGGTAGACGGTATGTACCCCAAACCAAAGACTAAGTTAGGGCTGAGAATGAATAGTGTCAATGGATACATTTTTTATCTACAAAGATAATTTGTAAAGTAATTATATGATATCTTAAATCAGCAGTAACATTAGCCTAGCTAGACACAAACCGGCCGGGTTTACTGTATCGCTAGTTGTACAGTGTGTTATTTCAGTGGTCCATGCGTTACTGTTACACAGACAAGCCTTTCCGTCCGCACTGCTTTGAAGACAAAAGCAACACATTTTCCAGTTGGACGTTTTTCCGGTGACATAAGCCGTCCACCATGGATCTGCTGGAGTGTCCGCTCTGCCTCTTCCTGATGTGCGAGCCGGTGACCATGTCGTGCGGCCACACGTTCTGCCGGAGATGCGTGGGGGGCTACCTTCCGTCCAAATGCCCGTCGTGCAAAGAGAGGTTAAAACAAAGAGAGTTGAAAATCATGAAGAACAACGTTTTGCTTATCAGCGTCGTTGAAAAGTGTTGCCCCGACGAGACAAAGACGAAGTGCCAAATACAGGAGAAGCTCAAAGCCAACGAGTTCATGGAAGCTTTACGCATTGCTAATGAGGCGCTACATTTAGGTAAGGGACGCATGCATAACATCATAACACAATGAATACAGACGTTTGTTTGGTGTATATTTAGGTTAAGTGCTAAAGGGATGCCTGCAAGTCTGCTTGGATGAACAGTTAACAAAGATCACAATTCAGTACGAGGAGTCCAGCTTGGAGTCCCACTTTTACGCACTGCTCACAGTTTGGGCTGGTGGCCAGTGATGGTGCATCCCAATCTGCTCTCCAGAACACAGTCATAATGTGCACAGAGTGAGGTACAGGAGGTGTAATGACAGAAACGAGAGGGAACTTGGTGTCTCAAGTAGCATACATAATCTGATGCCATGGGATTCATTATATCCACTGCCCAAGGCTATTGATGCCCTGAATGTATAACTGGGTCAGTAAACAGTCTTCAGAGAGTTTTCCTTTGTGTACATAGTGAACCATTTAGGCAAAGAACAAACAAATCAACTAATTGTATGTGCAAAATAATAAAGATGCACTGGAGAAAGTTAAGCTACATTAGTCTGGTCTCCTTCTGTCTATGTCAGTCACACAGTATAAAAAAGTAGTAATGACAGCTGTTATCTGAAAACGAATATTGAAGAAGAGGAGACAACTTCTGCCCTAGATGAGTTTGTCTAGCCAGTAGGTGTCCTGGGGACCGTAGGAGTGTTTGTGCTTCAGTGAATCAGCATCCTGTTGAATAACCTACATTTGCCATGTCTGTCAACCCAATTAAATACTGCTACTTCCATTGCTCTTGCCCTCTTGGTTCTTGTGTAATGATCTCTGGGCAGATTTGTTAACATCAGCTTTTCTCTTGTCATTGGAAGTTTGAGGTCATGCCTTGACTTTATCATTTATTATTTCATAATGTGGGTGTTGTTAAGCACTGTCTGTAATTCAGGGTTTGTACAAAGTCTTGAAAGTGCTTAAAAAGCACTTGAACGTTACTCTTAAAAAGCTGTATGAACTCTGTGTAATTAAGGCCTGCACATTATCAAATATAAGCAAGGCTGGCCTGGAGCAACAGCTTTAGGTAATGGTGACTCTTTGAACCTTGAATGCACACTGGTGTTGCAGGTATATTGGAGTATGTGTGATACTTGACACATAAGCACAGTTAAACTTCAACAGAAATGGGAAGTGGTTGTGCACATACAACATTTATGTAGCGGTAAACACACAATTTACACTGTACCTTTTCTGTGTACAAACCCTGATGACAAAACCTGATCATCAAAGAAAGAAAATAATGTTTTGAGTAGGGATACACCTACTCTGCACTTCTTCTGATACCTAAACTCCCCATCAGCCGGTATTTTCTGATACCTGTAACATTGTTTTAGTATGCAAGAACAAAAAAGTTGTTATTAAAAGCTTATATGAATTGCATTTTTACAATCTTAAAACAGACGCGACTAAGAAATAGCATTTAATGCATATTATTGAGGTCTTGCTGTGCAGTGTTTTGGATTCCTGCAGGCTGCTGCTCCGTGCCTATCATTACATGTTGAATGTTTGTGTGTAGAAAGGCGTGCAAATAGAGTCTAAGCATTAAAGCCACCATTCTTCAAAGAACTGGTCAAATTATATATCCTCTCTTTCTTTCTTCTGTTTGTTTTTTTGCGTCCGTAGTCCCAAATGATCAGAGTTTGAAGGTGTACAGAGCTGAAGCTAACTGGGGCCTGATGCTTTTCTCTGATGCTCTGACAGACCTCGACTACCTCTGCTGCCTTCGTCCTAGCTGGACTGAGGTGAGAGACATTGACAGTGTTGGACAGACACATTACGTCTTGCTTTTATGATGTCTTTTTCCACACAAACAAATCTGTTGACGTTATCCATTAACACTTCACCTCAGTTCACGCCAGAGCTGAATCTAACCCGACATGCACTCCATTGGTTGGTTTTGTAACATGCATGTAATGGAACACATGTAACCATAAAGAAACAGTGCTGGCTTTTCCCCCTCCCTTTTTTTGTCTTTGTGTGCAAAGCTGACCTCTACTTGTATTGATGTTATGTCATTTACACGGTTATGCAAACAGCTACTGATATCATAATGTCATGTCAGTGGGTGGCTCACTGCAAATGCAGAAATTCCAACAGTCTACAGTCATTTATATTGTTTAATATCTTTTTCTGGAGATGTTATATCGCATACAAATGTCACATCACATATCACTAATCAAGCATTTAGCTTTAGAAAAAGTGTGGGAAAATAAGTGTTATCATACTACAAAGCATGGGCGTAAATCTGATCTAACAGTAGGGGGGGACAATAAACATTTCTGAAGAGCAATTTTTGAAGGGGACACAAACAATACAGCCACAATTATACTCGTAGAGGACATGTGTCCTCCAAGCCACAAAAATACTTGCGTTCTCCACATAAATATTAGGTTTGGTCTGGGACAGAGGATATATATTTAACTGCAGCAAACCCACTGATCAGCCACTTCAAACACAACTGGAGATCTTCAACATTAACCCTAATGTCAGTTAGGCTTATCGCCGTGGTAACGTTAGTTGTAGTGGGTGCATTTCTATCCAACAAGCTATTAAACAAGCTAGCTAACGTTACATTATATTACACTAACATAGTGAACTTTTTGTCATAATTAATTCATTAATTACTCAGCATCATTTCTACTTGAGAAAAGAACAACTTCATCCGATGTTTAATGTGAATAAAACAGCCTTGAACCGCCTACTTACTACATTCCTGTCACTACCATAGACTATTATTATTACAGTCTATGGTCACTACCATAGACTATTATTATTACAGTCTATGGTCACTACCATAGACTCTATATTATTACAGTCTATGGTCACTACCATAGACTATTATTATTACAGTCTATGGTCACTACCATAGACTATTATTATTACAGTCTATGGTCACTACCATAGACTATTATTATTACAGTCTATGGTCACTACCATAGACTATTATTATTACAGTCTATCTATGGTCACTACCATAGACTATTATTATTACAGTCTATGGTCACTACCATAGACTCTATATTATTACAGTCTATGGTCACTACCATAGACTATTATTATTACAGTCTATGGTCACTACCATAGACTATTATTATTACAGTCTATGGTCACTACCATAGACTATTATTATTACAGTCTATCTATGGTCACTACCATAGACTATTATTATTACAGTCTATGGTCACTACCATAGACTATTATTATTACAGTCTATAGTCACTACCATAGACTATTATAATTACAGTCTATCTATGGTCACTACCATAGACTATTATTATTACAGTCTATCTATGGTCACTACCATAGACTATTATTATTACAGTCTATGGTCACTACCATAGACTATTATTATTACAGTCTATCTATGGTCACTACCATAGACTATTATTATTACAGTCTATGGTCACTACCATAGACTATTATTATTACAGTCTATGGTCACTACCATAGACTATTATTATTACAGTCTATGGTCACTACCATAGACTATTATTATTACAGTCTATCTATGGTCACTACCATAGACTATTATTATTACAGTCTATGGTCACTACCATAGACTCTATATTATTACAGTCTATGGTCACTACCATAGACTATTATTATTACAGTCTATGGTCACTACCATAGACTATTATTATTACAGTCTATGGTCACTACCATAGACTATTATTATTACAGTCTATAGTCACTACCATAGACTATTATTATTACAGTCTATGGTCACTACCATAGACTATTATTATTACAGTCTATAGTCACTACCATAGACTATTATAATTACAGTCTATCTATGGTCACTACCATAGACTATTATTATTACAGTCTATCTATGGTCACTACCATAGACTATTATTATTACAGTCTATGGTCACTACCATAGACTATTATTATTACAGTCTATCTATGGTCACTACCATAGACTATTATTATTACAGTCTATGGTCACTACCATAGACTATTATTATTACAGTCTATCTATGGTCACTACCATAGACTATTATTATTACATTCTATCTATGGTCACTACCATAGACTATTATTATTACAGTCTATGGTCACTACCATAGACTATTATTATTACAGTCTATGGTCACTACCATAGACTATTATTATTACAGTCTATCTATGGTCACTACCATAGACTATTATTATTACAGTCTATGGTCACTACCATAGACTATTATTATTACTACAGTCTATGGTCACTACCATAGACTATTATTATTATTACAGTCTATGGTCACTACCATAGACTATTATTATTACAGTCTATAGTCACTACCATAGACTATTATTATTACAGTCTATGGTCACTACCATAGACTATTATTATTACAGTCTATCTATGGTCACTACCATAGACTATTATTATTTCAGTCTATCTATGGTCACTACCATAGACTATTATTATTACAGTCTATCTATGGTCACTACCATAGACTATTATTATTACAGTCTATGGTCACTACCATAGACTGTAATAATAATAGTCTATGGTCACTACCATAGACTATTATTATTACAGTCTATGGTCACTACCATAGACTATTATTATTACAGTCTATGGTCACTACCATAGACTATTATTATTACAGTCTATGGTCACTACCATAGACTATTATTATTACAGTCTATGGTCACTACCATAGACTATTATTATTACAGTCTATCTATGGTCACTACCATAGACTATTATTATTACAGTCTATCTATGGTCACTACCATAGACTATTATTATTACAGTCTATGGTCACTACCATAGACTATTATTATTACAGTCTATGGTCACTACCATAGACTATTATTATTACAGTCTATCTATGGTCACTACCATAGACTATTATTATTTCAGTCTATCTATGGTCACTACCATAGACTATTATTATTACAGTCTATGGTCACTACCATAGACTATTATTATTACAGTCTATGGTCACTACCATAGACTATTATTATTACAGTCTATGGTCACTACCATAGACTATTATTATTACAGTCTATGGTCACTACCATAGACTATTATTATTACAGTCTATCTATGGTCACTACCATAGACTATTATTATTACAGTCTATCTATGGTCACTACCATAGACTATTATTATTACAGTCTATGGTCACTACCATAGACTATTATTATTACAGTCTATGGTCACTACCATAGACTATTATTATTACAGTCTATCTATGGTCACTACCGATATGACTGTGAGTCGAGTGAAGATGGGTAACGTACAGCAGGCAGTGGACCAAACCACTGTGAGGCAAGGGAGGGGGGACTCAAAATGTTTCTAAACTTAAAAAGCATTTTTTGGGGTTTGTATTGTTTTACTACTTACACAGATATTTTAAGTATACATCATTATGTTATTTACAATACACAGCATTGTTTTAATGATATTTCTAGGGGAGACAACCCTGAGAAGGGGGGGGGTCCTGACCCCCCCGACCCCCCTGGGATTTACGCCCTTGCTACAAAGTAATTCAGATAAAATATTGATGAGATTGATTAGAATAGTTATGTTCTCTGGCATAAGACGCTTTCGTGTGTCATTCAGTCCTACATGCAGTCATGTGCTGATGTAACTTTTCTCTTTATGCAGGGCTTCTTTCGTAAAGGGACTGTACTGCTGGAATTGGGTCAGCAGACAGACGCCCTCATCCAGTTCTACCGTTGCCTAAAACTTCATGCTGACTTTGTCCCTGCAAAGAGCCAGATCAAGAAGGTTTGTTCATCTTACTGACTGCTCATCAGAGGTGCATTTAGTGTAAAGTTACACCAAGACGTGAATTGGAACATGTGGGATCTATTGTATAAACCGGCGAGGGTATTATTTGTATAAAATGATAAAATTGTGTGTTTTTTTGCCTTTTATGCAAGCAAGATGCAGACTGAAAGGTAGCAAGTTTAATTAAACAACTTTGGCCCTGTAGTTAAGCTGCAGTATAAACAGATTGACCCCAAAGTATTGTTATCAGACCTGCACACATCACGGACAGATCTGTGAGATGATCAATTAACTCATTAATAAAGGATGGGACAGAGTTGACTATCATGAAATCATGATTATGATTCATATGTTCAGAACTATAATAATTAATTAGAGTTTTTATAGAGATTGTTTCATTAGTTTCTAATTTTGCTTTGCTTTAAAAATCACTTTAGTTTTAATTAGTGTGGGGTTTGTATTTTATTATTGTTGTTGTTATTATTATTACCATCACCAGAAGTGGTAGTAATAGTACAAGTATTGATACTTATTAACTTCTGAAAAAATTGAAAGAAAAGAAGAAAAACTCTCTCAAACTGTCAAGGAACCACATAGCTTCCCTTTCCAAGGTTGGATCAACCTCATCACGTGTTTGATGCCTGCATGGGATGACCTTATCAAATTATACTTTGCATCCGTATTCAGCAATAAGGATGTACTCGTAACTTTAGCCCAGAATCACCATTATCATAAGCATACAAACTTTGAAGCGACAATGCCCATTCAGAAGAAAACAACATATTCATTTGGATGAGGTGATCAGGAACAACAACACAATGGACCATGCAAGGATATTTCTGGTAACATCCACGGCCAATTTCTGAGTATTTTCAGAGATGAATCATCTCATTTTCGAGGGGGTCCTTAGACAATTATACAGGAAATACAAAACACAAAATACATTCACACATACACACAGCACTCCCAAGCCTGACTCCTCCAACATCGACTGATCCCCTCCCATAAAGAAATACTCAAAAATAAATAAAATAAATAAATAAAATAAAATAAAAAATATAGACAAGTAAATACACAATACGTTTGCATACATCCTAATTGTGCTACTATTTACAGTATATGCACGAACAGGTGCCAACACATTAAGGAGGAGCAAAGTAAGAAACTAAGAAGAAAAAAAGATATTAATAAAAATATAAAGATATATAATATATTTTAGTCAACAATAATCATGTGTCATTCATGTCAAATGGAATTTGTAGTACAACAGCACACAGTACGACAGATAATCAGATTATTCAATCCTCAAGGTGTGAAACTTCAAAGAGTAAAAAAGTACAAACTCATCTCTTTATGTTGAGGTTGGGGATCAGGTTATGTTTGAAAGGCTGTTAACAGTCGCAAAGTCAAAAGATTGCCGCAATTCCCCGGTACCTCTCTTCTAGGAGGCCTGCTTCGGCTGCATCACAAGCAGGTTTGCCAAGTCTGTCTGTCGTTGCATAATGGTTGGGATGTCAAAGCTCTGAGGTGTCTCACTTTGTCTGTGTGGTCCATCGGAAACAACAACTTTGGATATTTGGGTTTGTTATTGCTGTATGGTCATGGCCTGGTATGGAATCTGGTGAGCCTGAATCATTCTTTGTAAATGTGTTTTAGGTATAGCTCCTAGCTCAGCAAAATGCAGTTGTGATAGGCTTGCCTCTGTTCTGCTGAACACAGCTGATTTTGCCTCCTTCTTCTGGGCCAGGGGTCTTTCCCTCCACATGCTCATCCTGATATGTTTCCATCCCAGTCCTTCCAGATTTTGAAAATCCTTTTGTAAATTGTTCCATGTTGTTGTTTCATATTCTAACAGGGTTTTTATTTTTGCTATCTGCTTCCTGGCTTTTAGACGGGCAATTTTCAACTTTGCAGGGAGTGGTCAACAAATCGACGCACATGTTGTTCTTAATGTCATGATTTGACCTTTTTATTAAATGAGAAACACCAAAAATACATCAATTAAACTTCAAACAAAATCATTTGTACTCTATAACAAGTACTCTGTTGTTACACGGTCGAAAATGATTTGCTCTTTCGCTACCCTAAACACTGGTTCACCTGTCGAAAATTAAAGGGCTCCCCACGCCTACAGACCACATCACCCTATCTAATATCACATCTTAATAATTACCACAATAATAGCAATCACAAACAAAATAACAAATCTCCAATACAAGACATTCTGATTGATGTCTGAACATAATTATAAATTAAATAACTAATGGGCAATATAGGCAAAACACTGATTGCAAAGTATAATTTGATGAGGTCATCCACTGCATACACGAGAAGCGGCGGTGTGATGAGGTTGTTCCAACCTTGCAAAGTGAAGTGACGTGGCTCCAAGTTTTAAATTAGTAAATTAAATCTTGGGTTTATTCTATTTTTTTTTTTTTTTTTTCATTTTTAACCTACAATGGCCCTAATACACTGTTGTAATTCACATACTATATCTTCAATCTTGTAATTTTAGAAATTAGTTAATTTTAAATTTTACATGCAAAGTGTATCAAATGTCAACATTTAACTGAACATTTCATTTCCAAATAGGCCTACAATTTATAATTTTTTTTAAATGTATTTTTAATTTGAGTTTACAGCACTGGCTGAAAACAAACCCATTTATCTTAACACCTATATGTGACTCATTTGTATCATGACATGGATCCGTATGGCAGATTCTGGAGGCAGAGGGCATGGCGGTGCCGGACGAGGCGTCCTGTATCTTGCAACTGGTGTCCGAGTACCTGAAAGGTCCCTGTCCCATTACCAGCGTCAGTGACTCCCAGGGACCAAGTCACCCTGAGGGGCTCAAACATCTATGTGGGGATGAGGGAAAAGGGAGGAGAGAGGTACACCAGGTAAGCTGGGTGAGGAGAACGTTAATGGCTCTTGTGTGCACTTTAACGCTTGGTTATGGGAAGTGTTTGAATGCAAATCTACTGTGATTCCTAATGGATTAAACTGTCTGCAGAGCTCGAAGGTGAAGCATGATACGGGTACTGAGTGCTGCCTCAGCCTCTGCCAAGCTGTTTCCTTCCTCCCTGCTGCTGAAGAGGACGAAGAGATGATGATGAGGAAGGAAGACGGGCATGGCAAGGGTATGTGTATACACATACACACATTTACTGTATTATAAATTGACTGTCAACTTCACTATGTGTCCTCATCATGAATCATCATTGTCACTGTTGCTACATCAGCTTTACCATAACACCCACCAGATGGTTTGAAATTACATAATAATTGCTAGCTCGTCCTCAGCAGGGGCAAACTTATTATAAAGCTTAACCGTGAATTTTCTCTCTCTTTCTTAGGTGAAAATGGTCACAGCAGGGAGAAACGTCTGAGTGTTCTCACTGTGTCAGACTTTGAGTGCCCTCTCTGCATTAGGTCAGTGTCCTGGAGTATTCACTCTAATCACTAATGCATTGCTGTCTGTACCTTGTCTGCTGTAGTGTCACATATTATCAGGTTTATATTCTATTCTCCTCTCGCTGGTTAATGGTTAGCACGCATACAGTATGCACCAGGGCGGTGCAATTATTCAAATTCTGATTGCAATTTTGATTTAGGCTCCTAACGATCACAAAATCAATGTAATCAAGAACAAAAATTATTTTGCACCTCACATTTAATGTACACTATCTGACTCTCTGTTACTGGGTGTTATGTTGAACAGTTCTAATTTATTAAATAATTGCTTAAAGCATCTAAACAAGGTTTTGTGTTGGATTTTGTAACATTCCAAAATCTTAATTTTGACTTTAAGTTTTTCATTTTCACTGTATATGCATATCGGTTTTATTAACTACTAATAATCGGTATCGGCCTTGAAAACCCAGTATCGGTCGATTCCTAATGAGTAATCATAATTAACAAATAATTATGATTTCAATATCAAATATCTATCTATAAATTGCAAGAACGTCTGTCTGTGTGTGTGTTATTCGCATCTCTCTCGAACTGTTATTCCGATGGATTTCAAACTTGACAAGTGTCTTTCTACGGGCACGATAAGTGCAGTGCCAAGTTTGACGTTGTTTGGATAAGAAATGCAAAAGATATCGTCAGTAAAAGAAGCACACGTTGGCTTTTGCCGCTCTAGCCGCTGGCCACTCCCCCTCTCACACTGCTCACTGACTGAGCACAGCGCAGGACCAGACCCAGAGAGGGTTGAAGAAAGCAGTGGCGCTTTGGCAGCTAAAATGTGAAATACACCTCAGACCCACAAAAATGTGCAAAGTAGCACTACTTTGACTGTCTTTGACTTTGAATAAACAAACGACAATTCACGAATTTAAGGACGTTTCAGAATCCCACATATGCAAAGCACAACCAGCTACAGACCACGCTTTACAACAGCGGGGGGTGGGGGGTGTTACAGCCTTTGACTCTTTTCCTGCTATTGTATTAAATTGCTGTGAGCTGGCAGAACATAATGTAATCTTGGAGATTATTTCTTCACAGTGCTGTGCAATGTGAGAAAATCTCAGCCACTAAACCTGTATGGAAATAAGCACCTCTGCTGAAATGTTAAATTCATTAATGATCATACTACACAAGACAACACCTCTCTCTCTCTCTCTCTCTCTCTCTCTCTCTCTCTCTCTCTCTCTCTCTCTCCCTCCCCCTCCCTCCCTCCCTCTGCGCGCAGACACACACAAAAACAGCCCGGTTCTGGTGGTTGATGAATGCAGATATGTGCTGATTAGCTCTTATAACGGACCAGGTGGGTAGCGCACTGCCATGAGTCTGTGACGCTAATGTCTGATTACTCCACATTGTCATTGTGATATTTTGTGATTACATTCTGAATCTGCCCCGTTCTCTGTCAGGTAAATAAAGTAGTATGTAGGCCTACAATGTCTTCCTCTGATGTAGACGTAGTCTACACTGTAAGTCAGTATAGGCTATACAGTGGAGTAAGTGGTTTGGGGTCCTCCTGTAAGTCATTTTGGGGTACAATTTGGTTTTGATAAATTCTACAAGCAGCAATACCACAGACCAAGCAATCGCCTGTTCCAAACAGGCACATTTTCAACGGGCTCTGTACTAGTATATAATAAATCAAAATAATTGTGGTAATGACAAATAGCATGAACATCTTCCTGGGCTTTAAACATATCTTTTTCTGTCCTCTGCAGGTTGTTTTTTGAGCCAGTCACTACTCCCTGTGGTCACACCTTCTGTAAAAACTGCATAGAGAGGAGTCTGGACCACAACCTCCGCTGTCCACTCTGCAAACAGCCCCTACAAGAGGTAACCACCTACAGACACTGTCATACGTCTGTTTTAAACTAAAAAAAGGTTGCTAGATCGTGTTTTTAGCATGTGGACGCTTTAAAAGCTGTTTAATTGTTAGAGCGCCCTAGTAGCTCACCTGGTTGAGCGTGCGCCCCATGTACCAAGGCTCAGTCCCTACTGCTGCATGTCATCCCCCTTCTCTCTGCCTGTCTTCATCTGTCCTTTCAAAAAAAGCCCAAAAATGATCTGTAAAAGCTGCTTAATTGTTAATGCTTTGTTATTTTATTGTCTCCGCATTGTGGCAATAACACCACATTTAGCTCAGGCAGGGGGAGATATATCACCAGCTTTGTGACAGTGAGGGGGGGAAAAATCTACTAATCATACTTGCTTTTTTATACATCTCTAATCTGTTAACAAATTCACATAAAGGTACAGGAAAGGATAACTTCCTGGTTCCAATGTTTTGCTTGTGATGAATGATCCTATCTATGATAATTAGTACTGTCATAACAACTGTATGCATGCATTTGTCTGCTCGCTTATACAGCTGAGACAACATTAACATAAGATACCAAATTGATACATCTACCTGTATATTTTGTTTCCATAAATTCATTGCAGGGCTGTGTTAAACCAAAGTACACATTTTAATGCTTGTGTTTTTTTCTTTTGTTGCAATGCAGTGGATTGTTTTTATTTGTTTAACAAATATTATGTATAATTGCCAATAAGCATTATAATGTCGCTGTAATGGCTCTTACTTTTCTCTTCTCAGTTCTTTAAAAACAGGAAGTACAACCCCACAGTTCTGCTTCAGGACATCATGGCCCGCCTTTTCCCCTCACAGTTGGCTGAGAGGAAACAGGTCCATGATGCTGAGATGGCTGAACTGTCCAAGTATGCACTCACCTCACCCATCTACACTTGTGATTTGTTCTAGAAACTTTAATTGGTGCCTTATTCTCACAATTCTCTCCCTTATTTATTTTGATCTTTTTCCTTGATCCTTCCCCTGTCCTGTCTCTTACTTTGTAGTCTAACTAAGGACATCCCTATATTCGTTTGCACTGTGGCTTACCCTGGACTGCCCTGCCCCCTGCACATCTTCGAGCCTCGATATCGGCTGATGATGCGTCGCTGCATGGACACTGGCACCAAGAAGTTTGGCATGTGCAGCTATGAGCATGGCAAGGGGTATGTATGGTCACCAATCTGTGTCCGCTGGACATTTTCATCGTCCAGACATTTGTTCCTAGTTCCATTGTATGGTATTAAATTCCCCAGCATCATTATTGATAAATATCCAATTATCTAAACCAGGGGTCGTCAACGTTTTTTAGCCAAGGACCCCTTAGCTGAAAGAGAGAGGGACCCTCTATTACATAGGCTGTATTGTATAAAATGTGTTGCGTAATTAACTGGGCCTACAATAACATGTAGAGCGGCCTAAAGCCTTTATACATACCTTTTTTAGTGCATAGAATACTAAGGTATTAAAATAATAATTGTTGGCATGATTTTATAAATCATGTTTTAATGTCAAACATACATGTGGCCCAGTGAATCCTTAGGATGAACTGGATCTGTGGATGACTACCTTACCTATAGGCCAGTAAACCATCATCAATGTCTTTATTTCACAGAGATTTCACTCAGATTTATATTTTGGATTTTGACAAACATTTGAAAACATTATACAAATTATTATACATTATACCATCATTTAGTGGGCCCCCCCGCAGTAACTCTAAGGCCCCCATAGGGGTCCTGGACCCCCTGTTGAAGATCTCTGATCTAAACTAATGTTGAAATATTCAAAAGATTTGCAAAATAATGTCGTATGAACTAAGTTAGTTTCTGTAGCTCATTATATTGATTATGCAAGTTTTTATAAACCTTTTTGTCTAAGTCTGCCTCATTTACAACCCTGCAGTGGACCCCCCTTAAAAGATGTTTCAGAAAAACTTGTGAGATTAGTTTCCCCTTACACTATAACATGGCAATGACAAGACACTGATGAGCTTATACCACGGTGAGGTTTTTCATGTGCAAAGTGTCAATAAAAAGTAGTGTGTGAATGGAAGGTAGCAGCCCTGGCTTGGTCATCAGACTCTCCTACACCAGGCATCCTATCCCTGTCTTTGACCAACAGTGTTGGGCAAGTTACTTCCAAAATGTAATACATTATATATTACTAGTTACTGTCCTTTGAGAGTAATTAGTTATATTACAATATTACTGTCTCTGAATTGTAATGCTTTACACTGCTTTTGCATTACTTTCACCAAAATAACAGCGGAAGTTTGACTTGGCAGGTAGCGTATGAATTTCACCACCAGATCAATGTTGGGTACGAGTAGGTGTACAGATCCAATTATTGGCAAATTCTCAAACATGTTTTATCAATATTAATAAAGTTATGAATATGGTTATTAATAACTTTATCAAATCAACAAACAATCAAAACGGGGCACCAACCTGGAACTTCAGGGGCCAATATTGAACTGTGAAATAGTCTCATTAATGGTGTTCCCTTTAAAATACAGATCTAACTTGGTTCATCTATCTGATTCTTTAAAGGAACAAAAGGAAGGGTGAATTTTGAGCACTACCTGTGTTCAACCAGCAATTATTATAGGGCTGCAGCTATCGATTCTTTTTGTAATCGATTAATCTAGCACTTAAATCGATTAATCTGATATTTTTTTTAATTTTACGTTTTTAAACAACCAAAACTAGACCTATATGTAAATTTTAGTTATACTTAACCTATTTTCATTTATTGATTATAATGTCACACAGCTCTGTTACACTTATGCTATTAGATCATTGATCAGCTGTTTCTCCGTGGAGAGAGAGAGACAGAGAGAGAGAGAGAGAGACAGAGAGAGAGAGACAGAGAGAGAGAGAGAGAGAGCGAGACAGAGAGAGAGACAGAGAGAGAGAGAGAGAGACAGAGACAGAGAGAGAGAGAGAGAGCGACAGAGACAGAGAGAGACAGAGACAGAGAGAGAGAGAGACAGAGACAGAGACAGAGAGAGAGAGAGAGAGAGAGAGAGACAGAGAGAGAGAGAGAGAGAGAGAGAGAGAGAGAGAGAGACAGAGAGCGAGAGAGACAGAGAGCGAGAGAGACAGACAGACAGAGAGAGACAGAGAGAGACACAGAGAGAGAGAGAGAGACACAGAGAGAGAGAGACACAGAGAGAGAGAGACACAGAGAGAGAGAGAGAGAGACAGAGAGAGAGAGCGAGAGAGAGAGAGAGAGAGAGAGACCAACAATCAGCTGTTGTTCTGAAGGATAGTCAGCGCGTCAGATCGTGGTCACCACTACGTATTTCCTTGTCTTTGATTCTGGTAGTGGTTGTGTTTGATGTGATGTCATCGTCCATACGATTCTCTGATTGACTTTTGTCGGTCCTCTTCGTGGAACAGATGATGAAGTTAGACTCCATGTTCTCTGTTGAGATGCTAAAGTACTGACGCCGTGCTATTATTGTGCTAAGCTAGTTTGATGTTGCAGTAGACCCACTGTACAGAGTTTTAGTTTTAATTCTGTCTGAACTGATTCCAACCTTTGGACCCTTCCTGTGGTCTCCTCCAGCCGGAGGTGAGCGACAGTAGCTGAAACACCGTCTGTCAGCGATACAACGTTAGTAACATTGATTTAACCAAGCTTCCAGGCAAGTCATTTTGCATGGAGGATTTTTTGTAATTGAATTATTCGAGTTATTCGAGGAATCATTTCAGCCCTAAATTATTACAATAAGTACACAAATAATCACAGACGACTGCTATTTAAAATATAGTAGAATTTATTAACTTCAAAATCATCAATGGCCAATCAATTATCCTTTGGTCAATCAAAACCAATATACATTTCTTTTAAGTACAACAAAACAAACCAGCATGTCTCTCTGAGACACTGTGTGTGTGTGTGTGTGTGTGTGTGTGTGTGTGTGTGTGTGTGTGTGTGTGTGTGTGTGTGTGTGTGTGTGTGTGTGTGTGTGTGTGTGTGAAAGAGAGAGAGTGCGAGGAGGAGGGGTGATGAAACCCGGGGGTCGCTAGGCTACGTCCCAGATTAGCTCATTGAAGCTAGGCTAGGTTTTAGCTGCACAAAAGCTCTTTAGCCCAAGAGGGCGGCAGTGGGCTGTGTTGCAGGCTCCACGTGGCTAGGCTAGCCAGTTATCTCTCCAACTAACGTGTTGCAGACAAAATGACACACAAAAGGAGCGCAGTTGTTGAGCGATGCGCGCTTTGTAGCTACGTGACTAGCTGTTGGCCAGCCGTTCACCTTAGCGCGTGTGTGTAGCACATTATTAATCAGATCACATTAATGGCAACACAAATAGCAACAATAGCAAATTACTCATTAATAAAACACACCCTGTTCTAATCTGCCCAGAACACTATGAAGCCTCTTACTTTGGTGTGCAGTTCGTTGTTTCTGTCCATAGATTTCCACAGAAAAACAGAACGAGTCCGTGTCGCTCGTCAGCGGATCACGGAGAACTTGTGTCTCGTCACGGGCAGTGAAAGACAAGCTAGGTCGACTCGATGAAGGAAAAAGCGGCATCTGTGTGGTCCGATTTCCTTGTAGAGAAACGGTGTTCTCTTCTGCAGTTTTGAAACACGAGGTGCGTGTTTCCGGGATCCAGTAATGTTCTTCAGAACACCGAGAGATAGCGAAATCCACTTTCTCCAGAAAATGGAAGTTCTAGCACAAGCCTCGTCTGCTTCCTTGAGCCACCAGTGGAAGACGATAAAAAAGGTGTGTCCAAAGGTTTTATAGGCTAAGGCCCCATAAAGGCCCCCATAAAATGAATATGAATATGCAAAGTAACTAAAGCTATAAAAATAGAGAAGTAAAATGTACAATAGGCAAGTAGGAGAAAATGAAAATACTCAATTAAAATTACCTTACAGTTGTATTGAAGTACGGGATAGTTACTTTCCACAGCTTTGAAAACAGCAACAGGAAATAATATTCACGGCTTTTATTTTCCTGTGAAGAGATGTTTCGCGGTGTTGGGGAATTCTCAACTACACTTTGCCTTAAAATGCGTTGTTACTCACGTCAACTCACTGTTGACCAATCAGGGATTTTTAAACCACAATTTAAAAGTTATTATAAGATTTTTTATAAATAATTAGGCACAAAATGTATGTATTTGTATTCTTCCAAACTGTTGATAGTCCCTAGAAAAAAGGCACAAAATATATAAAGTTTGAAAACATTTTTGTCTAAAATGAACCGGATTTTGTTCAATTTTTTGCATGAAAATGAGTATAAAAAATTCTGCCCAATTTTTGATTGTTTTATCTAGTACAGCAAAAATCACATTAAGAAATAAATAAAGGTGTATGAATTTAAGATTGTAATGGTTGTGCTTCAGGTTTGCAGACTATGGCTGCATGTTGGAGATCAACAGTCTGGAGCTGCTGCCCGATGGGCGGTCCTTTGTAGACGCAGTGGGTGGCAGCAGATACAAGGTGCTTAAGAGAGGTCAGAGAGATGGCTACCACACCGCTGATATAGAGTACCTGGAGGACCTCAAGGTAAGGGTACTACAGCTACATCTAAAGAAGATACACACTGAGAATATTACAACTCCAACACCGTACATCTTCTCCCTCTTGACTGTTTTCTTGTCTGTGTGTCCTCTCTCTTCCAGGTTGATGGTAGTGAGTTGGAGCTTTTGGAGAGTCTCCATGATAGTGTGTATCAGCAGGCTCAGGACTGGTACCAGCGCCTTGGCAGCCGCATTCGTGAGCAGATCAACAGACAGTACGGCACCATGCCAGATAAGGAGGAAAACATTCAGGTTGGAGCCTTACTGGTAGCTCTAATTCTAAAACAACACATTCTCCAACAGTGTACATGAACCACTGAGCATTTACTTGTTTTTTGGCATGTTGTCCACCACTGAAATGATCATGTTTCCTTACTGACCATAGCGACTAAACATTCCTGCACACCAAAGCCTGCCTTTGATTTGATTGAATTTAGTTTTATCTAAGCTCCATTCATCCATTAACATTATTTCAAATTAAATTAAACTATTAGTAAGTAATTCTTTACAAAGAAAATAATATCTGATTTTATTTTTTCTCAAAGTTCAGTTATTGTTTCATTTTAATGGATGCAGTGCAGAGATTTCCAATACAACTCCACTCAGAGCTCCATTACGCCATTACTCCACAGTGGTAACATTAACTTTGGCCACAATAAAAACTGTACTGTAGTTTCAGTTGAATGAATGGAAAACATTGGCTCGCTGGAGTGTGAGAAACAACTCCAACAAAACATTACAGTATGCATGAAAAGATGGTGATATGGAAACCTCCCGGTCAATCTTCACGTACATGAATGAAAGATCAGTTGTCCTTACTTTAATATACAGTATATACGTATATATTTATTACAACACAAATCTGATCAGAGAAACTCTTGGGACAACATGCATAGACACAGGCATACCAAAAACTAAAAGTAGCATGTACATTCACTCAGCTTTATACAGCATTCCCCACGTAGAATCATGCTACCAGGAGGGAGGCAAACAACCCTTGGTCCAGACTATTTATCATGGAAGTTGGGAACATCTACAAGGTCTTCATCTGATCTTAACCTCCAGACACCTAGAGCCTCCACACATAAACCATGCCAAGTGTGAAGGACTGAGGCCCCCCAAAATATCAACCATGACAATGCACAATGTATGCACAATGCACAAACCATACATTTCTTCATGTCTAAGGCTGCGTTAAAATCAGGAAAAGGGGATCTGATGATTTTCCGCAGGGTGGTGCAGCGTTGTGGGAGTGTCACTTAAATGTCCCATTTGTGTGACGTCCTGTTGTGTTCTGTAATCCCCCAATGTAGCAAAAGTAGACTTTATATTTCACAATTACTGTTTTCTGTCGGATTGTTTATAGATCTCGACGTTTTCAACCACATTTGAAGGCAGCTTCATTTCATGGAGAAAAAAAGAAAAAATCAACCGTGCTTTATTGTTGCAGGAAACAGTCAGCTGTTACAGAAACTCCTGGGCAGTTCAGTGCTTATGTTTCGTATTTTACCCTCATAGTGTTTTAAACGTTTATCGATGTTTTAAGCCCCCAGCGTCTCCTTCCAGGCATCTCTGCCTGGAAGGCACTAGGATTAGGCACTGGTTATGGTTAGGGTTAGGTGCCTTGAAGTCAATGGTCGCAGCGCTACCTGGAAGGAGACGTTGGGGGCTTAAAACACCATTGAGCTTTTTAAAACTTTCTTGTGGCAGTGATGGAGGCAGTGATGTTTCATGTTTACTGTTTGGGACACACCGCCTCAAATCATGGATGGCCTTAGTGACCTTACCTATATGCCAGTAAGCAGTGGGGATTTATATTTGCTAATATGTTGGATTCATGTTGGGACTTTTACATTTTTGAAAAATTAAGAAGAATTTGGAGGCCCCCCTGCATTGACTCTGAGGACCCCCTAGGGGTCCCAGACCCCATGTTGAAGATCACTGCTCTAAAGTATCGAGTATCGAATAAATGCTTCGTCATTCAATACCCAATTTCAATAACTAAGAAGTAAATATCATCAGCGTCAGTGAGCCAATCAGCATGCAGCATGCTTCTACCAAGATCTAATAATGTCTGTGATTGGCTGTCTAATGTTACACGTCGTAGAGACACGCAGGAAAAACTCTACGTTACACACAGAGACGGGGCTCACGTAGTAAGAGCTACATTTTTTTATTTTTTTTAAATGGTGCTGTAATGTGTAATGTTGTAATTTTGTTTTGTTTTATTAAATTGGTATCGAAAAAAAGTAGTTTAGGAACCGGTATCAAAGTTGCGGTATTAGTATCGGTACCGGTATCAAACATTTTGGAATGAAACCCAGCCCTACCTGCGGCACCCACCACCACAGCCTAAACGCACTACCCCCGTTCAAAATGAATGGAAAGACTGCCGACGCAGGCAGTGTAAATGCAGGCTAATGCAGCTTCTACCACAGTTGGGAAGCAGTCATTTCAAGTGATTCATACTAAAAAGGCTAATAGGCTGGTGTAGTATTTATGCATTTTCATGATAATCATGTTTGTGTTCTAACTCTTTGTCCTCTAGGCCTCGTCCAACGGTCCGGCCTGGTGCTGGTGGCTGCTGTCGGTCCTCCAGTTGGACCCTGCCTATCAAACCACTGTCCTGTCCCTGACCTCGCTCAAAGACCGCTTGGGACACCTCCGCCTCGTCTTGGAGTACTTCTCTCAGAGCTAGACCCCACAGCTCCATGGATATTGCGACCACAACTAGCTGATGAAAACCAATCAATGCATCCATGCCACAGAGTTTGGGCTTGGGTGTACTCTGGAACTTAAAGTCACAGCTAAAGGCCAAACCATCTGGTCAGTAGCAGACAGAAAGTGATTTTATAACAAAACAGTACAGTTGTACAGAGTTGGGCTTTTGGTGTTTGAGTTTGCATGTGTTATCTTTCTTGCACCATTTTGTTCCCCAGGAATTCAAGGGTTCAGACTAGTTTCTGAATAAACGTTGTGCTTGTTGCAGCAGTAAGAACTACAGGGCTGACCAAAGATGCTTCTCATTTAGATCCATCAAAAGTAGTAATATATTATTTGTTGATCAGCTAAATCAGTGCAACGTTTCTGTTATAAAAATGAAGAACATGCAGCATCAGCCAAGTTAATACAGTATACTGTTCTGTCATGTGTTGCCTATTCAAATCAGACTCTTTGCATAAACAGCTAAGTTTGGAGTGGGGATAAACAACAATAGCACACAATTTCTTTTTAGATTTGTAGACACTTGTTCAGGACTATACACATCAGAGGATTAAAGTTATTTAGATATTGCTGAAGGGCACTACCTGTGATGCTTATATTTTAGATGCAACTATTGGCCTTGGCAGCCATCGACTATGGCTCATTTTATACATTTAAAGACCGCTATTTAGTATTAAATATTGCAATAATAATATAAAGTTTCACATGGAATGGCAGCAACTGAAGGATCTTTTGAATGAAAGCTGCTGCTGTGACTGCTGGATGTCTCCCTGGATGCAGTTTGTCATCATCTGGCGAGGAAAGTATTCTGTGAAATCATAATAAGGAGATGGGGGTCAGTGAATGGGAGGCATAGCAGCTTTGTTTTACAGTATATGAAGCTGTGTGACTATGTATGGTGATATGGTGATGGATGCAGCACTGTCAGCTGTAAATAAGAAGTCATTTTTTTTCAGTCGCCATCTTCATTGGCTGAGTATTTTGTTTTAAATGTCATATGGTGTGGTGTCACCTGATAACAGCTACTGTCACATCCGGTTCCCTGATGTGGGGTTAGAAATAAAGCATTAGTCCAGGACACAGTGTTTAACATCTCTTGTGCAGAGAAAAATAATTTAGCTAGGGTCTGACTAGGGTTGAGTGCCCCTGCAGTGCCTCTGTGTAGGCCATATCACCTCTGTCTGGCCCCTGGTGTGTCTCCCTGTCTGTCTGGCCCCTCTACCACCAGTCATGGTGCCTTTGAGTGCCTGGGTCAACTCAGGAGACCTGCAAGTCTAAAGAGTTTCTACACCACATATATAATGGACTGTGCGTCATTTTTTGCCATTGATTTGTATTGATACAGGGCATTCCATGGAATGTTAAAGCTGCAATGTTACTCATAGTTAATTAATTAACAAATACTTTGATAAATGTGCCATAGATATTTCTTTATGTGTTTTGTAGGAATAGTTTGCTAACGGTCACTGTGTTTATGTTTGCCTATATAATGGACTCTGAGGTCTTCAGCCATCCTGCCTTTTGTATGGTGGACATTGAACTACCATCTTTTCATGGCCAACATATCACTTTGAACAGTCAGAATTAGTCCAGCAATCACAATCATAGATTCAGCAGCTCTGCTAGTGTGATATTGTCTATATAGCTTAGGATAAAAGGGGTAATTGTGAGACTTGAAATGCATAACCGTGTCCCACTAAAGGGCGAACCATTGGATACACTGATGGATACTGGGGCAGCATTGGTTACCTTATAAACAGGCTAACTATTGAACTCTGACATGGGCAATTACACTTTACTTTTGACTTTGTTGTTCATTTTCATCTCTTTTTTCAAATAATACATATTTCTGTGTCTCCTTTATTACTTCTAGATGCCTCTCATTGCATAAAATAGTGATGTTGAGGTTAATCACAGCAATTGGTCTCATATTGGTTTACAGAGCGTAATCTGCACCGGTGTTCTATTTTACTTTATGATAAAATGCTAAATATATTGGAAATAGGAATGATTTTACCCTCATGTTTTTGATCTAACTATTGGCCAATTTAATGTTTAATTTGCCTATAATCTGTCAATAGGGTCAACTATGTATTGCAGCACAGTCATGACTTTTCATCTCACTTAGACTGCAGCTCTGGCAGATGTCCATTAGCCATAGTTGCAGTATAATTGGGGAAAATGTCCTCCAACGCCCCCGTGAGAACGAGTCTTACACTTGTGTACTTGGGAAAGGCTGTGAAAAGCGTCATGTCATTCTCGCTATGTGCTGCAGCTCGTAAATGTTGGCTGATGTGGTTTGATGGTCAGTGCTCTGTGGGCAGTATGAACGAGAGACGTGCATTGTTATTCTCTAAACTCTGTGCTGAAATATGTCAATGTTATCACAAGTTCATTTGAACCCACTGAAACTAAAGCAATTTCTGTCTGATTCATTTGCATTCATTCCTCCACCTCCAAGCCAAGAGCAGTACATTATCTCAATCTTGTTCATGTTTTGTTTTCGCTTGCCCCCTGGGTGACTTTTTAAATGTTATTATAAATAAAGCTTTTCAAAGCAAATTCTGCATTATGTTCATTTAATGCACCTGTTTCGTGTCTGAAGGGATTTGAATGTTATGCGACCAGTTTTTTGGGTCATTAAGGTGGCATTTCAAGCCAAATGGAAGTGGCGTAATCTATCACAATTCACAGCATGACAGAAATTGGTAGTAAGGAGGGGTGATGTTAGTGAAATGTGCCTCACATACTGATAGCAAGACACTTAGGCATTGAAACAGTTCTAATTACTCAGAGAACTGTGAAGTGCTGCAGCTGCAGCAGAGTAAAAGAAGCCTTGGGTTTACTCTTATGGTTAGACATTAAAATTAGAATAGATAGAATGGGTATTCCTACTGAATGTCCAGTTGAATGATTATATTTAACTTGGATTGACAGCCACGGATAAATGATATGTTATGATATCAAAGTTGCCTAATTTTTAATCATAATGTTCATTATGATCCGTCATGGGCCACGTATATAAAATATTATCTCTCTGATGTATATTTGTTGAGATTTAAACAATTACAACAGTTTTATCCAATCCAGACCAATGTGTAATCGGAGAGGAAGCCACTGCAAACCTGTCAACAAACCATCCCATAAAGTAAAACAACGCAATGCAAACACATGCTAAGAACAAACCTTCCACCAGAGGGCAGTCTGTAGCTGTGGAAGGATAGCACAGTGTTAGACAGATGGAATCGTACTTTCTACACCAGTAGAAATCTCATAAGAGGATGCTCTTTTTTGTATTTTGTAAAGGCTCACGATGATCAAACAAGTGTCACAAATAGGGTCAAAAGTGCAATTCTGGCTGGCATGGAGAACCAATCATACGAAACAAGCTGGAAGGAAGTAGTTATTTCCCATGCAGCTGAAAAGAACATTAATTAGTGAAAGTAAAAGAGGATGTGTGAGTAGGTGTGCACGCCATCCACCACACTCCTCTGAGCATGAGAAGAAGAAAAAACGTTACACAAGTGAGGCACGTTTCCTGCCAACGTCCTCTGCATAGGAAGCAGGCAGATGAAAAGAGGTTTCAGTTGCTTCAGCAGGGTTCTGTAATGCAGCTCAGCGTCTACATCAAAGCCCATTACATTTGAAGAATGCCACAGATTTTCTGTACTAAATTGATCCATCGGCTTGCGCTGACTCCCTGCTTGTGTATGACTGAGTAAGGATGACAGGCGTTTTGTAGGAGTTATCGCATAGGGGGTACCAGCTGTGGCTGTGTGTATTTAGATGTGTTCGTGTTCTTGTATTTCTGCTGTTAAGAGGACCAAATTCCCTCACAGGGATAGAAAGTCAGATGAAGAAAATGATCCACAGAGAGGATATTTCAGCTAGTTTTGAGTTAGAATATAGGTTTAGGCTTAAAGTTGGAATAAGGGTCAAGCTGAGAAGTGCAACAGAGAAAAGTCTGACAATACTTTCAGTCCTTAAAAGCATATTAATACAAATGAGTGTGTGAATATTTAATGACTATGGAACAACTCACTGGGGTCTCCACTAAAATACACTGTGCTGAGCCATAGATGTATGCAGCTCTGTTGTCATAGGAACAACACCCAGCCAGTCAAAGCTTGATGTCAAGAGCAGGATTATCAATTAGGAAATTGAGAAACTTTTGTCTTTGAAGTGAAAAGCATTTTGTTTACCTTACCCAGCCTGAAAGACAACACGCAGGGATTAATTCCCCGCAGATATAAGTGTGGCGAATTGAAGGGGAGAGAGGGAAAGTGCTCCAGTTGTCAAATCTGTGTGTGTGTGTGTGTGTGTGTGTGTGTGTGTGTGTGTGTGTGTGTGTGTGTGTGTGTGTGTGTGTGTTTTCGGCAGTGTGCAATGCCCCACTTCTTTGTAGGACTGTAGTTTTTTTCTCACGGTATGTGTGTCACTATGTGCGGTGTGTGTGTGTGTGTGTGTGTGTGTGTGTGTGTGTGTGTGTTCTCCTGTGGGTCTGAGGCTGATAAACCTTGCTTGTTTCTGTCTCTGTATAATCCCCTTGAGTGTCAACACGATGATAAAGCCATGAGTAGGCTCCTGTGTGACAGTGCCTCTGAGAGCCAAGGTAAACATATTGGCCACCTGCCTCCGTTAGCACCATGGAACACCTCATAAAAACTCTGACATAAAGAAACACAGCCATCCAAAAACAAAAAGCCCAGGAAGGAGCATTGTGTCGCAGATTAGCCAACACAACTCTTTCTGTTCTTTTTCTGAAAGCTCTTTGCTTTCCTTCCAAAAAAGACACTTGATGATTCAGCCTGAAACTTGTGATTTGTGAGGCGAACAAAAGAATTGACCTTCCACGGTGCATGACTGACAGTTTATCGCCTCAAAAAAGATGGATGAGATATCTCTGCACCACAACAAAGAGGGCAGCACTGGCACGTATTGATAGGGAGAAAAAAAACACAGGAGTCCTTTTATTTTGGTGACTGTAGAAAAAGAGAAAATATTTTTATATATATATATATATATATATATATATATATATATATATATATATATATATATATATATATATATTTTTTCTTTTCTTTTTTTTTCTTTTATATATATAATGAAGCAGATATGGATCACCTGCTGGGACATGAAGGACAGAAACAGGAAGCAGAGAGGCGCTGCTGGAGACATAATTTCATGAATCTGGCTCACTGATTCGTAGCGTTACCGCCTGCTGAGACACACACCTGGCTGTGAGGCTGTCTGGTCCTCACAGTTGTATAAAGTGGACTATGTGCATGTTGCGCTGTCCACACTTATGTATCTGAAAGACAGAGAGAGCCACAGAGCCAAATAAAGGAGAGAGGTCATTCCCAGAACCAGTTTTAAAAAGCCATGTGAGTGTGTGTTTATTCTTGATTCTCCATCTGGATGTTGGATTGTGCAAACTAAAAATGTTTAAAGGTGTGTATTCATGTGTGTCTGATGCCAACTGCATGCTCCAAGCTAAATGACATAAACCTAAAAGGGGTGATAGAATGCAAAACCGATTTGACCTTGTCATAGTGTAATAATGACAGTTTAGTGGGTAACTAGGACATACATAGAACCTCAACATCCCATTGACACCTCTTTCCTCTGCAGATCTCACAATTTGAAACTGCCTCTGAAAACGGGCCAATCTCAACGAGCCGCCTAGTTGGCGTCAACTCAGCGGCTCCTCCTCATTTGGCTCTAGTCTCTATCTTTGTCACGCCCCAACATTTACATAGGCTACACCACTGATCTGAGGTCAGCTTAGTCTTCTGAATAGGTCGCCTAGATCTCAGAAATTGTATACATTATTAATCTGCTATTTTACCACTAAATTCACTTCTGAGACTTTTTTATGCGAGAAATCAACTATGAAGAGGTCAAATATGGGCCGTTTTACGAAAATTGATGTCTAATTGCAAATTTTGTCCGACTGTGTGTCGGAGTTCAGCGGTCGGTGCTGCCTGTGCTGCTGCCTCGCCGTCCGGCCTGCCTTCCTTCACAGACCCCGGCCTGCTGTGAGGTAGATGGAGCTCCGTCACGGCTGGCAGCCCACGGCACTCCATACCAGCGCAAAGTCACCGTTTTTTGGGTTAATGGACTACCAAACGCCGCTGCCCTGACAGAGCTCCAGGGCCTGCAGCTCCCCTCTTCCTGCTAAATGGCCGGTGTGTGTGAGTGAGAGCGCGGTCAGCGAGCTTGTTTCGCTAGCAGTCTCTTACCACAGGTTCCAGTTAATCTTATAATATGTGTAATTATAATGTGTTGACTTATTT
>CM042323.1:790206-825599 GCA_023566125.1 Zingel zingel | reverse complement strand
AGAGAGACAGAGACAGAGAGAGAGAGAGATGGAGAAAGAGAGAGGGAGACAGAGAGCGAGAGAGAGAGACAGAGAGCGGCAGAGAGAGAGAGAGAGAGAGAGAGAGAGAGATGGAGAGAGAGACAGAGAAAGAGAGAGAGAGAGAGAGAGAGAGAGAGACAGAGTGAGAGAGAGAGCGACAGAGAGAGAGATGGAGAGAGACAGAGAAAGAGAGACAGAGAGCGAGAGAGAGACAGAGAGAGAGACATAGAGAGAGAGACAGAGAGAGAGAGATGGAGAGAGAGAGAGAGATGGAGAGAGAGAGAGAGAGAGGGGGGGGGGGGTTCACTCCACGCCCTGAGAGAAGAGCTGAGAGATCATCGCCCCCCCCCCCCCCCCCCATCAACCCTACACCCACTATTTCCCTGCCCCCGAACCCTCCTACCCTATCGGAACCCACTACAGCCCACCCAAAACCCCTCTAACACACATACTGACTACATACACTGACACACACACTGACCACAGTACTGATAAACCCAATCACACACACACAGCACACACTTCTCAGATCATATTAATGTGCGACTCAAACGGGAAACACATTGACTTAAAATGCCTCTTCCCAGGCTGAGAAGCAGTGAAACTCTGGAGCCCCACCACGAAGGAGGCTAGTGAGCAGCTATCCAAACAGAGGTATCAAGATGTGGAGCACATTTTGATCCACACAGGGACCAACGACCTGACTGCAAGGATCAGCGACTTACCAACAGCACTGTTGCAGGTGACAAGGAAAGCGAAGACCCAGGACAAGGTGGAGGGATTATATCTCTAACCTGGCCTGGGAACGCCTTGGGATCCCCCAGTCGGAGCTGGTTAATGTGGCTCGGGAAAGGGAAGTTTGGGGTCCCCTGCTGGAGCTGCTACCCCCGCGACCCGATACCGGATAAGCGGACGAAGATGGATGGATGGATGGAATTACATAGAATTTTCTGTACCTTTTGAAGAAAAAAAATGTTAAAAATGGAAGAGATTCAGGGGGAACATTAATTTGGCATAAAGCACAATATAAAAATGATATCTCACCAGTGAAAAGAGGTATAGTTAATAGCACCGAAGATATATATTTATGTGCAATCTATATCCCACCTTCAAACTCCCCCTATTACACTGAGGAGAATTCATTTCCAGTCACTGGGTCACATCTTAATATGTGGAGATCTCAATGCAAGAACTGGAAAAGAGAAAGACTACATCGAAGTAGCTGGAAACAAACACATATTCGGCCAAATCTCCCCAGTCCCAGCTCACGCAATACCACAAAGACAAAGTTTTGATAATATTATAAACAAAAACGGAAAACAAGTTCTCCAGATATGCACAAGCCTGGGCTTATACATAGTTAATGGAAGGACCCGTGGTGACTCTCTGGGTAGAATGACCTACTCCTCTGTGTTAGGTAACAGTGTGGTGGACTATACGATAACTGATATCCACCCAGAGGATATCAATGCATTTGTAGTTTCACCACAACTTCCCTTTTCAGATCACTGCCAAACAACACTTTATTTAAATAAGTCTACAAAATATAGCATTGTACCAGAATCAGAAACCAGCTAAATGTATGACATACACCAAAAATATATATGGAAAAAATGCAGCAACATAGAGAATTATTTAACTGCACTTGACAGTACAGAAATCAAATCCAAACGTAATCTCTACAGACGTACTAAATTCCCATGCACAAAAGATGGAGTAAATTTGGTTACACAGCAATTAAACAATATATTGGATGAATTAGCTACAAAATCAAATCTCAAAAACAAAATAGAAGAAGCCATTGACCAAAATGTCTTCTGGAATTTGTGGAATAAATTCAGTCCAAGACATAAAGATAAATTAACAATACAAAATGGTTTGATCTGGAAAAATCACTTTGAATTTTTGTATAAGAATATTGATTATAGTAAAATCATCCCCCAATAATAACACTCAGTAGTTGAAAATCTTCACCAGTTAGAGGAAAAGGTGAAAGACTACCAAACCCCCTAGATACAGAAATAAGACTAATAGAAATACAGAGCCAACTGAAGGCTCTGGAGGCTGAAAGACTTGTGGAGTGGACTGCATCTGCCCTGAGATGCTAAAGCACAGTAGCCCCTCCACAAGCTGTTCAACCTTGTTCTGGAGTCGGGTTATTTCCCTGAGATCTGGAACCATGGACTCATCACCCCTGTTTTCAAAAATGGCGACAGATTGGACCCTAACAACTATAGAGGCATCTGTGTGAACAGTAGTCTGGGGAAGGTTTTCTGCAGTATTATTAATGCCAGAATACTGTCCTTCCTTACCAAGCACAATGTCTTAAGTAAAAATCAAATTGGCTTTTTACCAAAATATCATACGTCAGACCACATTTACACTCTGCACACCCTTATTAAAAACTACACCGAAATTAAAAATGGGAAAATATAGACTTTAAGTTATATAGACTTTAAAAAAAGCTTTTGACTCAATATGGCATGATGGGCTATATACAGTATATATATAAACTTATTGAAAGCGGTATAAGGGGTAAAGTCTATGACACTATTAAATCACTGTACACAGAAAATAAATGTGCAGTAAAAATTGGTTCCAAAAGAACAGAATTCTTCAAACAAGGGCATGGAGTGAGACAGGGATGCAGTTTGAGTCCAACACTGCTTAACATTTACATCAATGAACTAGCAGCCATGTTGGAACAATCTGCAGCCCCAGGTCTCACACTTCATGATACCAACATCAAGTTCCTGCTCTATGCTGATGATCTAGTTCTGTTGTCCCCAACAGAAGAGGGTTTACAACAGGGCCTGTCCGTCCTAGAGCAGTACTGTCAGAAATGGGCACTGACAGTCAATCTGAAAAAGACCAGTGTTATGATATTTCAGAGGAGAGCCAGATCTCGGGGAAATAGACAGAGTTACAACTTCACTCTGGGCAACACCAGACTAGAACACAAGGGTTGATATCATTACTTAGGGGTTGAAATTAGGGCATCAGGGAGTTTCAACCTGGCCGTAAACACACTATGTAATAAAGCTCGGAGAGCTTTGTATGCAATCAAATGCAAATTTGGAAAAACAAATATCCCCGCAAGAATTTGGCTAAAAATCTACAATTTTCTGATGACACCAATAATGCTTTATGGAAGCGAAGTTTGGGGCCTGATTTCGAAACCAGAATTTAAAAACTGGGATAAAACTCCCACTGAAAAATTACAATTGGAATTCTGTAAAATTATTCTAAAACACCCCAAACAATGCATGCAGAGCAGAACTCGGTATATTCCCTCTGAAAATTCAAATCCAAAAAATGTCAATAAAATTTTGGCAACATTTAAATCAAGCTGATAAAAAAGTTCTCCTGAGGAACCAGCAGTGTTCAGATGTCCCCTGGACCAGCTGGCTCAGAGGTACACAGAGCTAAACACAGTCAGTAGTAGACAGACAGGTAGAGAGAGAGACAGGTACACTGAGCCTCAGAGCCGCCACAGACACAATCCTCAGTCTTCAATCAAAAGATTTGAAACTAAATTAAAAGACGAGTACACAGAACAATGTCAAAATGAAAATAAAATACAACACAAACTCCTCTGTTATCACTCCCTGAACAGAGATATCCAATTTGCCAAATATCTCAAAACAAAAAATCCAAAAGAAATACGAATTTTAACAAAATACAGAGTCAGTGACCATGAGCTGGAAATTGAAAGAGGTAGACATTTAAAAGTGTGGAGACCAAGAGAGGAACGAGTCTGTACACACTGCCACCAGGATATCCAAACAGAATTACATTTCCTATGTACATGTCCCAAATATGAAGACTTAAGAACCAAATATTTCCAAAAATTTGAAAAACATATACGAGGCTTCACTACCTACACTGAGGACAAAAAGCTTCCTTTTTTATTAGGGGAAGATAAAAGCACGGCATGGCTAGCAGCTATGTCTTCTCCTGCCACAATACAAGGCAACATAGACAGAAACTTGTACATACGTATAATCATTTTTATTTTTCTATTATTTGTATTCTTTTTTATATATATTAATGTTTCAACGTACCCTTTGAGGGACATGCACAGAATCTGTCTAGTATCTGCATTTATATCATAATTATCCTGTTTACTAGTATTATTATATCAGATGTATTTACTCCTTGTTGTTGTTTATATGTATGTTTGTTCTTATGCTTTGGCAACACAGATGTATTTTTTGTCATGCCAATAAAGCAACATGAAAATTGAAAATTGAAATTGAAATTGAAATTGAGAGACAGAGAGAGAGAGAGAGAGAGAGAGAGAGAGAGAGAGAGAGAGAGAGAGAGAGACACACACATTCAAGTACTGAATTAATGCAAACTCATGATAATGAGGCATTCAGTTACAAGCAGCATCATTATCCACCACCATGATTTCAGTATCTCTGTCTTCCTGTGTAAACATTATTTACATTTTCCATATTTAATGTCAACAATCAACCACCCGATTTGCATTTTGGATATCACCAGTGTGAATGCGATAAATATCATAGTGCTTTTCATTTCGGCTAGCTATAAATGTCACATGTTAATGCAACATTAGGACTTGTGATAAACACAGACTGACGCAACCCCACCTGGCTGTGTACTTTGTGTGTACCTGGAAGATTAAAGTATATTCACTGGGGGATTTTGGCCACTTGGGGCAGCCGAAACAAGCTGTAAAGGCAACACTGATGATTTATCGTCTTATGAAGTTGATATGGAAAACTTGTTTGCAAAACTGTGCTTTATATTAGCAATATTAGCATTAATTTGTAGTCATGTTTCTGACACCTGATGAATATAACTCTACTCCAGTTCTGTTTATCTCTACACCGACTCCTGAGAAAAATGGGGCTCTTAAATACTCCACTATGTTCAGTATGGTTGTTAATTTTGTCTCTCTGCTGTTTGGTGATGGTCCGGTGTTGAATGAGATTATGAGGACCTTTTTGCTGAAAACATCTGTCTGCTACTTGAAACAAGTTTAATAGTCCAGTCATTTTAAGCCAAAATGGGGGTCAACCTTGAACAAATTGCAACAGAAGCAAACTCAACTGATTTTGTGTCGTTAATATGTCCTGAGTAAGGAGAAGAAAGCCCCGAAGAATGCCATTAGGGGAAAGTTTAGAAAAAGACCCAAATATAGCCTATTCATACGCCTATTCATTTTTCATTTTTCATCACTTTTTCTCATGTGAATAGGGTAACAATTTTAACCTTTAGATATCACCATGAAAATTACTGAGTTGATTACTTACGTAAGACAAACAAAAAATGTATTACAAGTATTTTGAAATTGTTTGTTAACATGGGCAAATGGTGCCCATGTGCCCAATCTAATTACGTATGTGCTAATTTGCATAAATACCACAACAGATCTACACATTGGGTATAGCCAAGTGTCTTGTTGAATCTTGATGACATCTTACAGTAAAAGACTTAATGTTAAGGTGCGAATGGAACCCATTTAGGCTACCCATGAGCATTAATACATAGAGGCAGGAAGAAGTACTTTAAACCAGACTTTATTCATTATTATTGCAGAGATAGGGAACAGGACCTACCTTTTTTTCTTCTGCGTTCTCCTTACCTTTGTCTCCTGTTCTTCCCTCATACTCATCCCCCAGAAACAGTCACAAGGACCCAGCCCCAAACCCCCAAGACAATGCAGCATACACAGGGTAGCCATTGTTATGAGCAAGATTAGCTTGAGCCTAATTCTATCTCAAATGTTTAAAATGAGATCAGAATGAGCTTGGAGCTAGTAGTAAACAACGGGAGCAGACCGATTGTGTGCATTGGAATTTCTCACAGCTCTCATGTGTAAATGATATACCTCAGGGGCCCATAAATCATAAATGACGATCTTTATCTCAGACAAAGGTGTAAAGCAGGGTGAAATAAAGGGGGAGGAAAAGAGAGGAAAATGCTTTTGTCTTGATGGTAAAAGAGTCAAGCTGGGGTGGAGATTGAAAGTACAGTGAAGTTGTACTCCTGTGGAAGCTCAAATGGAATAACAAAACAAACAAACAGTTGTATCTCCCAAAGATAGGCTGAACCTGTACTGGAGATCCTTAAAACAACCACCTCACCACTTTATGTGAAGAGCTTGTGTGGGATGAAGTGTGTGAATATTATTATGTGGTTACCTCGTGTGTGTGTGTGTGTGTGTGTGTGTGTGTGTGTGTGTGTGTGTGTGTGTGTGTGTGTGTGTGTGTGTGTGTGTGTGTGTGTGTGTTAGTGAGAGAGGGAGGGAGTGAAAGTTCAAGAGGTGTCTGAGAGCTTCTGCTGTTATATATAGTAATCTCCATCACCATACGTGTATCCTTTCCCCAAACTGATTTTGCTTTGTATCCGCACAGAATTATTAGAATTATTATTTGTTACTAATATTGTTGTCCCATGTTAGATTATTTTCAATCATTAAGATCTGAGCAGAAATGCTTTGGTTATCAGCAAGTCGTGATTTCACAAAAGAAAGGTGTTTAACATTGATACAGGCCACACAGTCACACAGCCCAAAACACAAAGATGCCCTGGACGGCGTTGTGTTACTTTCATTCCAACAAACATATATCCAGCCCCTGCAGGGGATAGGGATAAGTGAACTCTGTTCAACTGGAACTCTCCCTTATTTACCCATTTTTAAATGCTGTTTAAATCGCGCCAGCTAATCTGAAAGGCTTTACCAGTGTTGATGTGTGTGTATACAGTTTGTGACAGAGAGGGATAGAAAGAGAGGGGGAGAGTTAGTTTGTGGCCTCACTCTACAGGGAGAGGGGATTATGTTTCTCTGCTGCCATGTGTTCTGACATTCAGAATGTTATTAAACTTCAATAGGCTGAGCTCAGGCTTCAGTGATTACTCTTACTGGGGCTGAATCCATTATTCAGGGCTTACTTCACATCGCGCATTTACCGAAATCACAATCACACCTTCACACACTAATGCATATACACCTGCACTTGCACTCATGCTGTATATGCATACATGCATGCATATATGCATGCTCACTCTAGACACTCACACACAGAGTTTTGCAGCTGCAGATAAATACATTAAGCCTGAATGTGCCATTACTGCAGTAAGGCATTTTAGGTACTGTGATTGTCTTGGCCAATTTGATTTATGTGCCTACTAAATATGCATTGGGTATTGAAGGAGAAGGGTTCCATTTAGAGTTAAGAATGTTTATATAGGAATGTGAGTGTCTTTTAAGTGAACTCTGACATTGAGAATGAGAACAGAAAAACTATCAACTAAAACAGAAGAGATTGCCCACTCACAGCTGCCAGCAAATACACCACCATGCACTGACTGGTAGAATGAAAAATGTCTCCAATTGTCAAAAAACTGTTTCTTTTCCACAAATGGAAATGAGGAGTGAAGCATTGCTTTGCAGCGAAGAGATTTAAGTAGGGAATTCGTGCCTATTGAGTGAAATATTGCATTGAAATGGAGGGTGTTTCCTACTGCTTAGATTTTGACCCTATCCACCAGAGTGATTGGCTGGGAGTCTACCTGGGTTGTGCAGGGAGCCTCCATAACTTTGATCACTGTGGAAAGAAGCCCTGTTCCATAATCCCCTCATCTGTCATTCTGTCTGAGGCGATGTGGGCTACCATACATCTCTCCCTCACTCCCTCTCCTCCTTTCTGTATCCAGCGCTCGTTTACTACCTCCATCCATCTTCCCCTCAAGGCCGTCATCTGCCTCCATCCACCGAGATGGACAGATGGGAAACAGAGGAAGAGAATTTGTGTTCAGGGTGCCAGCTTTCCCTTAACTTCAGGAGGTCTGGCAGCAGAGCAACTTTCCTGTTCCCTGAACAATGAGGAAGCACATATCTCAAACAGGGACAGTTAATCTTGAGAGCATCGGACAAACAGGCTCTGTCTTGTGATTGGCTGTCCCTTTCAGTCGGTCCTTGGATGACCCTCAACACCACAGAGACGTGGGAGGAGCAATAAAGCTCAAACTGGATAATAACTCATAATAACCTCATACGTTTTCATTTGTGGAGCAGTAGAACCACATTACGAGTTATAAATCAGCAGCTAATGGGAATACGTGAAGCTTCAAACTGTGAGCCTTGATGTATGTACTGACCACTGAAGTGCTGAAGCAATATTTAAGAGTGTTCTGCCGAGGCCAGTGTAGTATCTGTCTCCATCCACCCATATAGTGTGTTCAGACAGTTCAGACTATTTTTGATCTGTACTGCAGCACAATTAATTTGAATTCAAACAATGAAAATGGGGTTATAGTTCTAGACCTTTAGCGTGAATTGGAAGATGTTTACATTCACATCAGATTAACAGTGTGGCTCTTTTTATCCATACTCCTCAATTTCAAGTATTTTACAATAAATACATCTAAATTCTGATTCTGATTCTGATGAACAAAACTTAAAGCCATCTAGGATTTAAAGATTTCGGGGCTGCGGTCTAGTCTTTGGCTAGTGAAACACATATTCAGTCAGACTGACTTGGCTAATCAAAAACAGTCTTTGGCCAGTAAATCAAGTATTCAGATGCAAAAGAAGCAATAACATCACTGTCTGAATATTTTTAGAATGTACTATATTTGTGTGTGTGTGTGTGTGTGTGTGTGTGTGTGTGTGTGTGTGTGTGTTTGTGTGTGTGTGTGTATGAAATACATGCATGTGTACTGTATATACCAGTATATATGTTTGGAAATCAAGCAAGCACTAAGCCTGTCCTGAGGTGATTTCTGTGTATTGCCAATGTGCCGTTAGATACTGTCTTCAGATCTCATCTTACTGTGAGCTCCAGAGAAACGGCCTGAGGGCTGGACGGATGAGAGACGAGAGGTGCTCTGCCATTGAACTCAGTCTTGCAGCATCTCTGTGGGCGGAGAGTGTGTGCTTGGGCTTATGTGCACCCATGTCTGTGTCTGTGTCTTGTACATGTGCGGAAGAAAACTTCCCACACATAAATATGTGCAGCCACTGCCTGCAGCTGCTTGTGGGTGTATGCAGCACATATGGAGGGAACATGGAGCAGGGACAAGCGAGGACAGAAAGAAAGACAGTTGAATTACAAGTGACTTCCAATATAAAAATAATGAGGAAGAGTCAACATCCATGAGAATATGTGTAACTATACCCTCTTGTTGCTGACTGAAGCAGTTTACTCAAGATGTCCTAAAGAGGAGCAACCATTCCTTCCTGATGGCTGCGAGACTTGACTGTCGCCCCAACACGAGCTGGCAGCAGCATCTTCACCACTATTGATTTCCTTTCCTCCTCTATATATAAAAAGCATTGCTGACATGCCAGGAGGAGACACTGCAACAAAGTTAGACCACCTCTCTTCATAACAGTATTATTGAAATGCAAAGGAAGAGAAGAAGAGAGTTTGGGAACGGACCTCATTTATAAAACAACACACCCACAGCAAAAATCAATAGGAAGTGCAGTGCACCACCATGACACACACAAACAATATTTAAGTAAAACCAACCAAAATAGACTTAATGAAAATATTCTTAAAAGCACTGGCACCTGGGAACACACACACACACACACCATTTTTTAGCTGTCCATCCTGTTCGATGATGACGCTTGCTCCAGGGATGGGCGTGGGAGGGGGGGTGGATTCAGTGACCTTGCCACTGGTGCCACTTCTTGTGGGCGTAGAGTCCGATCCTTGAGCCGCACACTCGTCCGAATATGGAGCATGAGAAACCAGATGCTAGGGGGGTACCAGCCGCCCGCTGGTGTCTCTTGATGCGCCTCTCGGATCGTCGGTCTTGGCTGGTTTGGTGTATTTGAGAGACTGCAGTGACACAGGTGACCTGTCAGGCTGATCTGTCGAGTGCCAGAGATTCAAGCTGCGTAAGAGGAATGTTCGCTTGCTTTAGGAGGTCCCTGGTGTAGTCCTTAAAGCTCCAGCGGAGCGCTTAGCGCCCATTAGTTGACTGTAGAGGACTTGACGGGGCAGGCGATGTTCAGGGGGGGGGAGGGTGAGCAAGGAGCTTGCGCATAGGTAAGGATTAAGGTGAGGGTGTGGGTGCGCAAACCACACTCCCACCATGTCCTTGGTAGGTCTGGGTCAGGATCCAGTGGCATGGAGACCAAGACGACTGGGGACCCAGCACTGCTGCAGCCTTCATCTGCCTTTCCAGCCATTGTGATGCTCCATTTAAGCCATCCGCCTGTTCCACCGTTGAGGTCTTGTGTCTTTTTTTTCAGGGTGTGCTACCTTAGCCTTTGCCTCTATAGGCTACCCCACAAGGCAGTGGGACTATTTACCCATAGCTGGGGCAGTGGTTGGCGGGTGCCAGGGCATATTCCACTACTTGGTGGGCCTGCACACCACGCCTCTGGGGCCCACTGCTGCTCCGAGATCCCCTACAATTCAGCCTGGGTCCGCTGGGGCCCAGTTACCGTGTGTGGCCGCGAGGAGGCACTGTAGGAGTGAAGAGGCTGTGTATCGACAGGAAGAGACTTACGCACTCGGCTCCTCTTTTTGCCCTTACACAAGGGCTAGTTGGTGGCAGTAGCTGTAAGCAGAATGTAGCAAGCAGAAGCAGCATGCAACGTGCAGTAACTACTAAACTACTAAACTACAGGCACTACTATCCCAGTACTACTGCACTGACGCATCACACATGCCCTGTGTATACACACACACACACACACACACACACACACACACACACACACACAAACACACACACACACACACACATACACACACACACTCAACAATACAAGACAACAGGTAGGATCTATTACATGTTGACGTTGATGCCCTCACAGACATTGAAGTTGACTGGGGCAAAACAATATCAAAACATTATTGTGCAGCTTAATCCACAGACCCAGGTATCTACTTGTATACTCACTACATCCTAAAAAAAAACGTTCGCTGCAGTCCAATTACAGCTTAGCAGGGCATGGAATTGACACCCGACCACCCGCCAAATGCGGGTGAATTTTGCAATTGGCAGGTAACACTGTCAATCTACCTGCCGAATTGGCAGGTAGCCAATGAGAATTGAGTGATTCAGACACGTAAGCAGGGTACGCGGTTGCTTACGGGCCTGGTCCAATCAGGGGCCCGCATCACTGGAAGACAGTAATTGACAGCCGGGGCCCCCTATCGCATTTTCATTACTCACACAATCCCAGCAGTCCCACGTGCAGCCACTGACCAAGCGGGAGTGAGCTTATATACCAGCCAACGTCAACTGGCGGCCCGCGGGCCACATCCGGCCCGCCAAAGTGTTTAGTCTGGCCCGCAGAATAATCATGAATTCAGAAAATGTAAAGAGGAAGAAATACGTTCTGTTATTTAGCATTTCAAGCATTTACAGCAGGTAACATTACACAGGTAGAGCACAAACCCAGCCCCTGTATTTGCATCTCTGTTCACATGCCGGGATTCTGTACAGCGATGCCCGCACTCCACACACACAGCTGAGCCGAGATGTGCGTGCGTTAAAACACGCAGTACCTGACTGGGAACGATACAGAGAGGATTACCAATGGCCGCTGGGGCAGATCAACTCACGCTAGTCTTGTTACTGAAAGTAGGCTACAATAAAACCTTTGTGAGTAAAAAGTCAATACTTACCACTCACCTGTATAGACAGGCATAAACGTATAGAAAGCGATATTTCAATCTGCTGTGTCTGCTCAGCCCACTCTTGTCCACTGCGCTGTTTTACACGAACACAGCTCTACTCTGCAAATAGAGAAGTTTTTATCAACAATGAAGAACGTGAACATAATGATTGCGTCATTCACATGCATATTAAGTAGCCACATGCATCTGTTTTGGTCTTATAATACATCCATAGGTTTACCGCTCCAGGGAGAGGATGGCTTGTTCAGCCAGCAGTTAAATTTATAAGAATTTGTCCAAATTTCAAGATTCCCAGCAAACTAAGATAAACAGTTAGACTACAAACAGAGAGCTTTTGGTTTAAGTTTGCTAAGACCTCAGGATCAAGGGTGGGTTTTTTCAGAAGAGGTTTTATCACAGCTATTTTAAATGACTGCGGTACATAACCTGTTAATAAAGACATATTGATCATATCTAGTAATGAAGTGTTCACCACGGGTAACGCTTCTTTAAGTAGCCTCGTTGGGATGGGGTCTAAGAGACAGGTAGAAGGCTTTGCTGAAGAGACCTTTAGCATTAATTGTTGATGGTCTATAGGAAAAAAGCAGTCTCAGTATCATAGGTCTTGTCGTTCTTTCTAGTAGTCCTGTATCAAAAGGTGAACCATTAGAAGTTGAGGGCAAAAGGTGATGAATTCCATCCCTAATTGTTATGATTTTATCATTAAAGAAGCTCATGAAGTCGTCACTACTAAGAGCTAGGGGAATAGAGTCCCCTAGCCCCTATTGTTTGTTTTACCTATTCTTTTGTACAGCAAAATTTTGTGATTTTATCTGTGAAAAGCGCTTTATAAATACATTTTACTTACTTACTTACTTACTACATGGCTCAGTAGAGCTGTGGCTATCTGTCAGCCTGGCTACAGTGCTGAAAAGAAACCTTGGGTTGTTCTTATTTTCTTCTATTAATGATGAGTAATAGTCTGATCTGGCATTTCTGAGGGCCCTCCTATAGGCTTTTAAACTGTCTTGCCAATCTAAACGAGATTCTTCTAGTTTGGAGGAATGCCATTTAGTTTCAAGTTGCTGTGAGATTTGTTTTAATTTGCGAGTTTGGGAGTTATACCAAGGTGCTAGTTTCCTTTGCTTCATCGTCTTCTTTTTGAGGGGAGCAACAGAGTCTAAAGTCGTCCGTAGGTAGGTTGTAGCACTGTCTACAAAATTATCAATTTGGGGGGGACTAAATGTAACACAAAGGTCCACTGTATTATTAAGGTATGGCATTGAGTTAAATGCTGTTGGAATATCTTCCTTAAATTTAGCTATAGCACTGTCAGATAGGCATCTAGCGTAGAAGCTTTTATCTAATTTGGTATAGTCGGGTAGTAAGAATTCAAAAGTTATTAAGAAATGGTCTGATAATAAAGAATTCTGCTGATATATTATCAAATCCTCAATATCAATGCCATATGCCAGCACAAGGTCGAGGGTGTGGTTAAAATAGTGCGTGGCCTTATGCACACTCTGACTGAAACCAATTGAATCTAATAAGGAGTTGAAAGCAGTTCTAAGGCTATTACTGTCAACGTCCACATGGATATTAAAATCACCTACAATAAGTACTTTGTCTGATTTAAGGACTACACATGATAAAAACTCTGAGAATTCAGATAAAAATTCAGAATACGGACCTGGCGCTCGGTAAACAATAACAAATTTGATTGGCTGTAATGTTTTCCATGTTCGATGTTGAAGGTTTAGGATTAATTAACAGATTTGAGTCAAATATGGCTGCAACTCCTCCTCCACGGCCTGAGCCTCTAGGAATTTGAGTATTAATATGACTGGGAGGAGTGGCTTCATTTAGACTAACATATTCTTCATGACCCAGCCATGTTTCAGTAAGACAGAATAAATCAATTTGATTATCTGATATCAAATTGTTTGCCAATATTGCTTTAGAAGACAGAGATCTAATATTTAATAGTCCACATCTAATTTTCTTATTCTGTTCTATCGTTGCAGTGGTTATTTTAATTCCAATTAGGTTGTTAAGTATAGCCCCTCTTTTGTTTACATTTGATTTAACCGATCTGAGATGACTGCGCTCTCGTATCTCACTCTCCACAAGACCTCCAGTCTGTCCTCGATGCAGCAGTGAGGGCATACAGCAGGATGGGGTTGACCATCAACACCGCCAGTGGAGTGCCAACATCCCACCCACACCACCCATCTTCACTGTTGCAGATGAAAAACTGTCAGTTGTTCCATCATTCAAATACCTGGGGAGCATTATCTCTGACGACAATAGCATTGACAGTGAGGTCCAGAACAGAATCAAAGCATCAGCTGCCTTTGGGAGACTCCGGCGGCGGGTTTTTCAGAACAAGACCCTTCATCTCAACACAAAAATCTGCGTCTACCAAGCGGTCTGCATCACCACCCTCCTCTACAGCTGTGAAGCCTGGGTTACGTACAGCCACCACATCAAGTCACTGGAACACTTCCACATCCGCTGTCTCCAGCGCATCCTGGGAATCATTTGGTGTGACAGAGCGCCTCATACTGAGATCCTCAGGAGAACAGGCTGCAAGAGTATTGAGGCCACAATCACCCAGTACCAACTGCATTGGTTGGGGCATGTCATAATGATGCCCTACAACCGTCTGCCCCACAGAATGCTATATGGCCAGCTACACCAAGGCCAGCGCTCTGCTGGAGGCCAGAAGAAACGCTTTAAAGACCAATTGAAGACAGCACTTAAGAGGTGCAAAATCAAACCTGGGGAACTGGAGAACATGGCTGCTGATCGCAACACATGGCGGCAGCTATGTCTAGATGGGACCCAAGCACCGGAGGAGGAAAGGACAGTCAGGAGACAACAAAAAGGCTCAGGAGGAACACACCCACATCCACACCCATGAATGCCAGTAACACCAACACCATGTATACATGCCCCACCTGCAATAGAACCTGTGTATCCAGGATAGGACTATATAGCCATCAGAAAACTCACCGTTAAAAGACAGAAGTGGACGTCATCATCGGATTCGATGGACAACTACAAGCAAAGCAAGTGTGTGTGTGTGTGTGTATGTGTTTGTCCAGTTATGATGCTCATCAAAAGTCCTGTAATGATAAACAGAAAGTGTTTGAGAAATCTTCACCTGGACACCATTGGCCAGCATTCACTTACAATGACTCTCCAGGCTGAAACAAGATCTCTCCCTGTTCTGTACTCATCATCATTTTTTCTTCACTCCTACGTACTATATCTGCTGTCTTCACCATCATCAGTACAACTGCGTTTGTTTTTGAGAATCTTCATCATTTCACTGTTGAAGGAGTCAACAGAGTTTTTTTTTAATTGCACTCCTGAAGACATTACAGTTGTAAAGAACATCATCATTTTAGAATGTGATTTACTGGTCCTCAAAATGATCCAGGACAGGATCCAGATTTAATTTTAGACGGGCTGATTACTTAAAACCTGGACACATGATTTCAATCTCCTAAAATAAATTTCACCTGAGGTGCTAGCTCAGAGCACCAGTGTGTCGTGAATCTTGAAGTCCAGTGGGTAGTTCCTGGACATTTACAATCACATACTTGACCTATAGTGAGAACAGGACGTTAGTAAAGCACTATATGTCTGATGTCATATACATATATGGTGCTGGAAATGACATTTAAGTTGTATGATTCTTCAAATCTTTTGTTTCAAAGTCATCGACGAGAATCTTCAGAACTGGGTGAGAGAACAAATATCCTGTTGCAACACCTAGCTTGGAAGAATGAGAGATGTTAATTATACAGTATAGGTCTTTGACTGTCAGAGTGAGAAAGAGCGGGGCCTCTCCGTTGGTTGATGCCATTAATCATCAGTGATGGGAATAACGGCGTTATAAATAACGGCGTTATAAATAACGGCGTTACTAACGGCGTTACTTTTTTTCAGTAACGAGTAATCTAATTGATTATTCTCACCATCTTAATAATGCTGTTACCGTTACTGCCAAAAAATGCGGCGCGTTACTATATTTGAAACTGTTTTTTTCATCAGACCAACTCTCCGAGACTTTTTTTTACTGTTCTTCCTTGGTTAGTGGGCAGTGCACGACACAAGCGCATAAATGCTGACGATTGGCTGAGGTTGAGTAAAATGTCATGTTAAGCCAATCAGAGGTAGAGTTGGGCGGGGGTTCGAGAGCATGCATAGTCAGACACACAATGAACAACACAAGCGAGTCAGTCAACGAGAGAGAGACAGGTATGGCGTTATGAAATCAAGGAGAGGGTTAACTTTTCCTGCTACAGATTTCCCACCGTGGTCAGAAAGAACAGAGGAGACACTTTGTTTCTCTCACTATGACTCTAGAGTCGATACTCGCTCGAAAGATAATCACCGTCACTCTCTCACTTCTCCCTCGCTCTATCACCTACTCCCCACACACACACACACACACACACACACACACACACACACACACACACACACACACACACACACACACACACACACACACACACACACACATACTGGCTCGATGCACATACCAGCGCACAAGTATAAACATCAGGCCACTTACATTATTTGCACTACAAAGAGTGTATATATTTGTAATATATTTTTGGTATAGTGCTTAACAAGCATAATTTAATTTTGCCCAGTTGTGGCCTGTTGAGGTGTTGTGTTATTTGTATCGATCCACTATATAAACATAATATCTACATACATGGCATCTGATTGGAGGCTAGTCTCACTTTGTCCCACAGCATAATTAAAATAGTTTAGATTGGTGTACATTGTTTCTGTTAATAATGTATTGTATTACGTGTCCATTTCATTATAATATTCAGATTTATCATAAATAATTGAACATGCACATATAGTTTAAGTTCTGTTAAAGAGGGGTGGAGGTGGGGTCACATTTGAGCATTTAAAAATGTACTTGAAAGTAACGCAATAGTTACTTTCTGAAGTAACTAGTTACTTTCATAATTTGTAACTGAGTAACTAATTTAGTTACTTTTTGGAAGAAGTAACTAGTAACTGTAACTAATTACTTTTTAAAAGTAACTTTGCTAATCATGGGGTGTGACACGGCATGACACCCTGCTATCTCTATGTAACACTCACACAAATAAATAACGTACACAATAGCACATTCTATATTTGCATCTTCATCATGAAATTAATTCCTTCTTCCAGGCTGAACAATGACTGTTGCATGACATGTTTCTTCCAAGTACTGAATAGTATGTTTGGTTTCACACCTTATGCACAGAAATGCAATTTCCAAAGCTGAATAATAAATGGAATCCAGGCAAGAACATAAATTAATAACTAAACAAACTAACATTAAATTATCATCAAGCAGAGTTTGTGCACATATAGGTAGGCCTACACTAAGGATATGTGTACCACAGCTTTAATGACATGTCACAGTCAGTTTGTGTTTTGAGTAAAAGCATTTTGGTGAATTGATATTAAAAAAAGTAATTCCATACAGTAGATGTTCCATAATGAACAGGTTGAAGATTGGATCATCTTTGCAGAGGTGAAGTTTCGGCAAAACTAAAAATGGCTGTTGATATAACTGTCTCAAATTGACATGGTTATATTGCTTTGACTTGTTGTCATCTATGTTCTAAATGTGCACAAACGTACACTGAATTTGTAGTAGTACAAATTTGTAAAATTACTGACCAAAAACAAACAAAAAGCATCCACCTGTAGGCTCTGAGTGTATTAACACACCCTGCTGTTTTAATCGGTGTGCCTTTCTTTGCTCTTAACTCTTCCCACTTGACTCAGAGAGCCTGCAGAATAATTCATATGTGTCTGGACTGTTTGGTGTATGCACAAATAGCAAATTAAATCTTGAATCTTGAATCAAATGAGTCACAGCCGAGTACTAATGTAAAGGCATGACACAGATATTTATGTCAAAGATGGTGAAGATGGGTTACATTTAGGGCTGGGTTCTCGATACCTTTAAGGTATCGACCAAAATAACCCAGTTCTAAGTACTATCAAAACTGCATTTGATCCTTTATTTATCTAGATCCAGAAAAAAAGACTACCGGTATTTCTGTGGTTTTGCTCGCAGCCAATCACTGCAAGCGTTCTTCAAATAAAGCGACGTGTGATTGGCCCACTACCGCATACATCTACAACCAATGGTGTTTTTGATGATTATGTTACAGTGAAGTTCACCTTTGACCTTTTGGATATAAAATGTCATAATTTTATCCTATGAGACATTTGTGTGAAATGTTGTAATTAGCGAATTATCTCTTGACCAAAAACGCTTTTTGACCACCAAAATCGAATCAATCAATTGATCCTGTTCACAAGAATGGGACGGATAGAAAACCCTGAAACATAATGCCTTAAAAACACAATGTGGTGGCCTCTTGGTCTAAGACACAAACAGCAACACCCTCAACTTTAACACGGCGAGGACCTTTGTTGCATGTCATTACCTTCTCTCTCTCTCTCTCTCTCTCTCTCTCTCTCTCTCTCTCTCTCTCTCTCTCTCTCTCTCTCTCTCTCTCTCTCTCGCTCTCTCTCTCCACACATTTGTTATATACATGTCTTCGTGCTATCAGATAAAGAAAAAAAGGCAGAAACATGATCTGAAATAATCTATTGAACGTACCTCTCTGTTTTCTTCTTCTTGTCATAGTGACTATACAGGCCTGCTTACTGCTTGCTTAATGCTTTTATACATGAAAATGGTGTATACATGCTGGTGCAAAGCAAATTACTTTGCTCCTCAATTAAATGTTGTCTGTTCTCCCTAATCTGTATGACCCCGATGAGGACCATTAAGTCGACACAAGTTGGTTCTTTTTAATTGTCTTGCAGCTCATGTAACAGCTTGCAGCTTGTTCACGCAAGACACAGATTGTTTTTTGGATCACTGCACTCCTCTCTGACTCAGGCAGCGCTTTCTTCTTTGCTTCTAATATCTTAAGTCATATCCCTTTCGCCCGCGGCATGGAGTGAGATATCTCTCAAGGAAATAAAACGGAACAACTATACATAGTTTATTCCTTTATTCAGTTACAAAAGCATGATGACTTCCATCCAGGACACTTTGGTTAGAAAAGAAAGTTTATTTCTCAAAAGTCTGATTCCTAATAGTAGTATTCTTTTTTTTTTTAAACTGCGAACCCATTTATTGACCATCGTTTTTATTTTTAAACTCAGTAACACCCTTGTTCTCATTTGGAAAAACAACAATAATGATGTTTCTGGTGAACAAACTGGTGATTAGATTCCAGTAGTAAAATACTGTAAAAAAGGAAAAAGACAAAGAAATATTCAAATAGTGCTCAATTTCAAACACTTAAAAAACACCAACAGGAATTCCTTTTTGAAATTGCAACAACATAAAATGAAATCAACTCAAAACTGCCTTCAAACAACATTAGCGTTTACAGATTATTCAACATCAGTGTGTGTGTGTTCATGTGTTTTATTTTTTATATTCTTCAAAGTGTATAACACTTTCCCAGCACCCCATATCTTCTTTATAATACAAACATTGAGTGTCTTTTTAGATATTTTTTTTCTACAAATCTGTTATGGCATAAAAAACATCTCTCTGAAGGTAAAGCCTCCACCGAAGAGCGCTGTGCCGTGTTCTAATTAATACGACATCAGCAAAAGAAGACGCATAAATGAGAGATGAAAGGAAAAGTCAGTAATTCAGGTACACTGAGGCATGTTTGGGAGGAGAACAAACTTTCACTGGGGGACGAGAAAAGCCTTTTATATACATAATAGGTGGAGATATGTATGATTTCAGTAAACTCTGACTGTCCATTTGTCTTGCTTGTAGAGCTAGAGAGAAGCCATACATTAGATTTTTTAAAGCAGGAACTCAGACGAGAAGAAAAATAATACACGACCAGCAGTGGAAGCAGGGGATGGGTGCTGCCTTTGTACAGGCGCTTGGCCTCTGCTGTGAAACCAGAGGTGAGCTAGAGTGGGCGGTACGAGATCTAAAGCTGACCTCTGGCATCCTGCAGACGTGAAAATCCCAATTCAAGCAACAACCTTCCTGTTAACCTTCAAGTAAAATCACACCTTTGGACACAGTCAGACTAATGACAATGTATGATGATGACGATGTTCAGTGCATTTCAGGACTTATGTCGTGATCAATTGCTGCAATTATGTTATTTTCCCCTCATCCTGCATCCTTCATTTGCTACTGATTTCCTATATTCTACATTATTTCTGATCATCCAGGTACTGGAAATGGTTGTATTCTGCAGTGGTGGAGAGAGGGAAAGTTAAAAGTAAGAGGAGAAGATGCTTGTGTTAGAAAGTGTCTTTTACACAGCCTGTGAAAAACTGTAAATGGTTTCTTTCCTGCTTTGACAGTTTTCAACTGTAAGACTGTTGAGTTTAAAGGATAAGGCTGGTGACATTTCCCATTAAAAAACAACAATGAATTGATCTTACAAAACAAGTATTGCCTGTCAAAGCCTGATATACTGTAACATAATCCTTTGCTATTATTGACTATTAAAACGTATCAATGAGCCACAGTGCTGCACTGGCTCACATTTACCTTCATTACCTCATGGGCACTGTAGTTTATGTGGAGTAAATCCCACACCATCGGGCTGTTATATAAAGTCACTAGCGCACAAAATGAGTATTAATCCGCTGCTGAAAATAGTCTCCAACAAATGCACAATTTTGTGTAACATTTTCTAAAAACTACAGTGCCTAGTATAATAAATAATTTAAAAATGAAACTATATATTTATGAGCTGTTTTGAATAAGTACGTCTTCTGTAGGAATCAAGGGGCTTAGGCTGAGATCAGGAAGTATTAAATCCCCTCAACACATTGCATATATATTACAAAATGCACAGTCTAAGTTTACATCCATAAAATGTGCTCAGTGTTTTTAACTAGGAGTTTAAAAGCTAATCAGTTTAATTAAGACTGCATGGGTGCAGTTTAATCAGATTTGATGGACAGTGGCCTACAATATCGGCAAACCACCCCACAGCTGTCATCACATTTTGTGTCAAATATTGTTAAATCCTCAATGCAACCAACACAATGCTGTCATGTCTTTTCATGGAATTTGTTGACAAGAAAAATATATATATAATCATGCCAGCTTTATTTTTTTTCTGTCCTTTCATTGTAAATCACAGCATGATCCATATTTGTTTCCTGTTGTTGTCAACGTTGGTCAGTCACTCATGGGAATATTAAATACACCACAAACCGATAAAATGCGCCAAGAAATGCACAGCACATCACCAATAGTCATGTTTTGTTACAAGTATTGAAATGTTTTCTGGTGGAATTTTCTTTTAAGACCTACATGCCAAAAACCCAGGCAGTCTGCCCTTTGTCATCTCTGCCCTCTGCTGTTCAGGGCCCGCCACTCTGATTTCTGTTTCCTGACATGATCTGAAAGGGAGAACTCAGCGAGAGGAGGCCAACTTTCTTTTTATTGGCCATGAACGATCTGCAGGGGATTTCAATAAATTAAGAGTGCTGCCCATTTCATTAAAACTGAATACAGCTCAAAGTACATGAGTGAAGCATGCAGCAACAGCTTCGACAATAGTTTGAGGAATATTTTCTCCAGATTATATCTGAATTTGTCAATATTTGTCCTTCACCGTGTGCTGCAAATAGTCTCACTAGTAAAACAATGGATATGCTATGAATGTCACAACAGTAGAATACAGTGTAAGGTCACTCAGTACTGTACATAGCCACAGGAGTAATACGTCAGTGTGTCATGTATGCGTATTCTACAACCTTTCTCATGTCAAAGTGAGCGTTCTAAATCTGCCCGCTGTTTTTGTGATTACTCCATAGTAAAACTATCTGTCGGTCAAACAAATTACCCAGTAGCATCAAGTGTATCTGTGTGCATTTGTGAGAATTATGGTATGGCATATGTAATTATGGCACAAAGACAAGACATGATGTGTTAAATGAGGTGTAGCAGCAACACGTTTGTTGTAGCCTGGTCAACTGCTGATTTAAACAGTGTTAACTTTCATAAATCAAACTACTTTTGACAAAGCTCTTTGCGCTATTACAACAGTGTAAACCATATACTATTTCATAAAAAGTGGCTATGCTACACACAGCACTTTGTCCTTCCAAAATGGCATGTACATGTGAGAGTGAAAGAGAGCGGGAATGTCCCAAAACAATATCAAATCATCGTAGCAGTCACATGTGTTTGTTCTCCTCTGCCTCGTCTGTGCAAAGACATGTTCCATCAGCCATCAGAAAGCATCTAGGTAGTACACGGTCAGCAGTGGAGGTGAAGATATTGCACACGCAGACTAACGTCAACAGCTCCATCAAAATGGCACAGCGCAGGCGTCACACTGAATAATAAAGTTATTTTTTTCCCACACAAATGAACACTGTAAAAAATTCAAAAACACGCCTGTTGACGGCTTCTTTATTGCAGCACATTTCCCTTCTTTTTTTTCCATATCTCTTTTTCAAACATCCACTTATTTAAAAAAAAATGTTGTGAGTCTCTGTAGTTTGCAAGGAGTGGTTCATTTTGGCAGTAGGTTAAGTCTTGTTTAAGTTGGGCGTGTTGACAGCCAGGAGGACAGATGGGCCAAACCAGACAGCCATGCTTATTGAGGCCATTAGAGTCTTGTACTCTTCTTCTGCCCCACCCTGCCTATTCCTCGCCGCCAGCACAGTCACGTGATGATCACATGCCGGAGGCACCTAGTCCCATGCTGGTGGTGTGGCTCATACAGGGCAGCGTCTGAACGGTCTTGGGGAAGTCGTGGGTGAGGATTCGTCCGTTTTCTCCACCGCTCCCGTTGCCACTCATCCTGGTCAGGGTGGAGCAGTGCATGGCGTCGTTGATGGATTGCTGTCCGAATTAAACAAAGGGATTGCAGTTAGTCTACATGCCAGATTTGAGTCTTACGTACATGAATGCACTATATCCTAATCAGAACTGAGAAAGCTTATGCAACAGTTAGAGCTAGCAGCACACAGAATTATAGACTTTAAAAGGTCTTTCAGCTATAGAAGAATCAAGATAAGTTATGCAATTTATCTATCTTTATCACATGAATATATGCGCACAAGCAGCTGTTTATATCACTTTTTGAATTTGGTGCTGGCACGCCAAGAAATTTAGGAGCTGTTAGGAGTCAGTGCTAGTTTTTACCCTCTTTATCTGGGCCTGAGTGATATTAGCGGGTGGTAAACCGTGGTGCTGACCGATGTGCATCAATGTCCTAATTTGTAACAGGAGGAGCAGAGCAATGTGGGGGTGGTAAGAAGGGAGCCGAGGCTTCCCTTATTGGTGTATTACCTCTATTCTCCAGTCCAGCGTAATACAAGCCACTGGGTTTGAGAGCCCACCTAATGATATGTGATACGTGTGTTTGTGTGTGTGTGTGTGTGTGTGTGTGTGTGTGTGTGTGTTTGTGTCTGTCTGCATCCCCAATTCTATAGCTGATTAAATTGGGCAAAGCGAGTGAGATCTGCAGCGAGCGGAGAGTGCTGCGTGGGGATTGGAGAATTACAGCAGTCTCTAATTGGAATGGGGTTGTAGTTTCTGTTGAGCCAAACAGCAGAAAGAAATAGGCAGCTCGCCAATCTCATCAGCATACTGATCAGGTGTGTCTTGGTGGGCTGATTAAAACATAAGAGATTCATGTAGAAGATAACTCCTTGTCTTGGCCCTGCCTTGATTTTTTTGTTGTTGCTGTTTACACAAAGAGTATATCAGCGAGGGGCTTTGAAGTTGGGAGAAAGAATCAAAGGTCCACAAAGCAGACGACTAGCAGCTACAATCGCTGCTGTCGGATAAGAAACCTCACATCTCCCAGTGAAGTACTAGTAGCAACAAGTCCTTCTTTCAGATTTCTGAGCATACAGCAGTTTGGGTTAGAGTGTTCTAGGTTAAAGCAGTGATGGAACACATGTACCAGGCCTGCCTTATGGTATACATATAAAGGATGTTCACCACAATGGGCCCTGCGTTTGCGAGACAGTCAGCGAAAAGAGAAGAAGGAGCAGGGAAGAGGTTTGCTCAGAGCGACAGAGGTAGATAGATGTACCACTGTGATTAAAATTGCCTTTATACCTGTGCTGCAAAGAGATGTTTTTTTCATTTGTGAATGTGTGCTACGAGATTATTGTAATGAGTATAGTAAGGAACATTTTTGTAAGCTGAAATGAAAACGTGTAATGTGTATTCAACTACAGAGTTTAGATTTGATGTTATACACCATTAAAAGTAACTGATATAAATGGCAAAAGTATATCAACATAGTCAATATAATACATTGTATAGGGTCCAATTTAAAGATGCTACAATATATGCTTAAAATCCTGCAATACTAACACAGGAAAACACAACAAATGTTTGTTTTGTTACTGTTTAGCTTCTGTGATTAAGATGTCAACTTTAGATCATGAGGAAACAGGCATAATGGCAATTTTTTAAATCAAGTGATTCAACAACACTGCAGGAGATCAGGGACGTAAAGACTGAGCGAGGTAGTGTCAGAGGGAGAGAGAGGTACAGGACAGCGTTTGCACTGCGGTGGAAGCCGTGAGAGGCCCTACTGTGATCACGGTTAGATGGGCGGGAGGGTGAGGAGGCGGATGTCATCATCATCATCATCATTATCATCATCATCATCATGGTTTGAATCACAGCGTTTCCTACCCCGTGGCTGTGCTCTGCCCTTATATCTTAACAGTGTTGTTGGCGTACAGGCCGTAGCTCTGCAGCTCAGTGTAGGGGGCGCTAGCACCACTGTCTAAGGCTGAGCAGTGAAAGGCCTGAGCGGCTGAGGCGGCAGCGGCTCGCGCGGTGGACACCTTCATTCGCTGCGACTCAGTCCGGGACTTGTAGCAGAACTCCACCAGCGCCACCAGCATGGCCAGGCCTAGGCCACCGATCAGGATGTAGAAGACCCCCGCCACATTGCTGAGGCTCAGAGCGCTCGTCTTGTCCTGGACGGAGGGAGGGAAGTGGGAGCAGAGCCGAGTGGTGAGCAGCGATAGTGACAAAACAACAGACACTACAGCTTTACACACAACATAGGACCAAACACTGAAGACAGACACACTGAGTATGTTTACATGCACACTAAAATTCCACTATTATTCCAAATATGACAATATTCTCAATTTGATACAAGTCATGTAAACAGCATATTCCATTTGGGTATTCCGACTAAGGCCTTTTTCCAAATATATTTTCTGATTAAGACATATTGGATATGCCAGTATTATTTGGGTTTTAGAAGCATTTTTTAGACATGTATACAGCGCATTTGGAATATCGTCGTTTGTGACAGTTTACAGCCTCTTGCCTGTTTATGACTTACAGTCAGCTCTATGTACTGCTATGGTTGTTGTACACAAACCAACCAGCCAAGTAATGATGCATGCCCAAAAGAACAGCCTGCATCTCTGGTTGGAAAGAGAAACACCTTTTTTAAAACATTATAAACATTAGGATGTCGACAGGCTTTTGAATATACACAAACATCACAACACTGATGTTTTCAAGAAGGTGGTTGAAGAAATGAAAGAGGTAGGCTGCGTTTGCAGGGTCGAACAAGTCCGCCACCGGTGGAAAACTTTGAAAATATCATATTTTGCCAGCTGCATGTAAACAGGAATATTAGTGGAATATTCATTTTCATTTGCCATGTAAACAGCGTAGTCATAATATTGTCTTTTTCGGAATAAGGGCAAAAAAGGGATTATAATGTGCATGTATACGTAGTCACTGATTCACACACGTGGACAAACATTAGTGTCACAAACAGGAATCACAAGTACAAGGACTCTAATGCATTACAGCAAAGTGACACATATACATATACACATAGGCGCCGATCCCGTGGGTGCTACCGTGGGAAAATACTGAGCACCCAGTGCCAGACTGCCAGTAGGCTGCATTCATTTAAAAGTAAACATTGCATTTGGTGCTAAGTGGAGCGTCTGTCATAGTGTGCCTAGAGGCTACTAGACAGGTGGAATTGATTCTTAATTTCCCACGAAGCTGATCGCGGTTACGTGTTCATCTCCAATCCTATCTGTATTTGTGAGAAGTGGCGTTGTCCTGAGATGAAAGATTTATTATCGAGCCAGTAGGCGTGTGTGTTTGTGTCGGCTGCTGTCCATTTCCTATGGTTCTGAAATGCAACATTGCAAACATTTTTTGACTACTTTTTTTTTAAAGGCCGTGCGCCCGTGAGCACCCACTGAGGAAAACATAAATCGGTGCCTATGCATATACACACTTAAACCCATACACTCTTAAGAGTACACACACACACACACACACACACACACACACACACACACACACACACACACACACACACACACATACATACACACATACACACACACACACACACACACACACACACACACACACACACACACAGACAAAGTACAGTCAATTATAATAAGTATAGTAAAAGACACACATAACTCCACACAAAAACAAAATATTACCAAAAAAGAACATTTTGGAGGCCTGTCTCACAAAGTTGAATTAAATATGTTAGCTGGATAACGTTAGATCCAACTTTGGCTTTTCAGTTTTACAAAATTAGCTAAAGCCTATAACATCCCTACAGAACTCTATACAAATTGCTATAATGAGTTTTATTGTTAATTTGTTATATCAGAAATATATTTATGATGTATAGCCTATCTGGCTATAAAAACAGGGATTCTAACAGAACAGTAAGTACAGTGGGTAGTTGAAAAAGCTATTGATGAAATTCTTTCAGTGGTGAAATGACTCATGCACTCACTGCAGGAACAGAGAATATGAGCGAAGTCGTGATGGAACTGTAAGATAAATACTACTCTAAAAAGTATTCTGACTGCTTCCTCATAACAAGCAGCGATCAGCCTTTTTAATTTAAAAAAAGTCTGCACGCTGAAAATGTGATTTATTCAAGCTACATTTCAGTCACAGACTCCTGCAGTGCTCGTCTCCACATCGACATAAGCAACATTAATGAAACATTTTAATATTCTGTTTTTTTCTTATATTTATTCATCCTGTAATTTCTTTTCTTTCTTTTCTTTATAAGAGAAAAAGTCAAATCTATTTATTTCCCTGTTCCATGCTACTTAGCATATAAAAACATCAGCGATATTATTGAGACCTATTTAAGAGCCTGACTGTATTCTACTGGCTTTGTGAGACCGGCCCAAGATAATGAAAATAGATACTGATCTAGATTTTGTGTGACTTATTTATACCATTCTTAACATTTTAAACAATGCCTAATTAACTTAAATTCAAAATATTCATACACATTGACATTTTGTAAGGGGAAAGGTACAGGTTAATTGCGTAAACACCCAACAACACATGCATTTATGCAGCAACAGCACCAACAGTCTTTAGTTTGACATTGCTCCATATTATAGGTCATTATTCTCTATCACAGTGTCACCTACTTACATTTATGCCTATTTATAGTCTGTAATGAAATGAAATCATTAAGACTTAAATCAGTCAACCTAAAGGGTTCTCATTGAACAGTGGGCTCTAACGAGGATGATATTTCATGTAAATCTGTTTGGGGAATACCTTTGTGTCACTTGAGAAGATGAATGCCACCTGGAAAGCTATAGTTCTGTTAGGATGGTTTCCACTTTATTATGTTTCCACTTTAGCTCTGCATTTAGGATTTTATTTACACTATTCACTTAAGTACATTTTTAATAAGTTCTTAAACCCAAGGGCAAATTTACATTTGAATACAATTAGTCTAGAATTAACTATGGTAAACCAACTATTATCTTCATACACCCTGTCATTTAGTAGCATTATGTAGCCTAATGTAAATACATTTTTCAAACCATGTGCTATGAAGGAAAGAGAGCAGTTTGCTACTAATGAAGTTTTTTTTCCTTCACACCGCTAATAATGGTTTAAAAGTAGTGAGTTGGAGTTGTTTTTGAGAGCTTGGGCTGCAAATGGCTGCAAATAAGAAAGAATCATCTATTCAGGTTGTGAATCCCACTCAAATATTTAAAGAATATCTTATTTGCTTCTTGCTGAGAGCTAAATGAGAAGAGTGACAGCACCCTGTCATACCTGTGCATTAAATACGAAGCTAAAGCCAGCAGCCAGTTAGCCTAGGCTAGCATAAAGACGGGAAACAGGTAAACAGCTAACAGTTAGTTTACACTTTGGTTTTTTAATGAATAAATGAGGTATAACATGTTAATTAGTGAGCTTTAGAGGTGCTGTCAGCAGACTGTGTTACCTTGGGAAAGAGCCATGCTAGCAGTTTTCCCGTTTTAAGTCTTTATGCTAAGCAAAGCTAACTGTAGCTGCTGGCACTTACTAGTTAGCATACAGATATGGGAGTGGTGTCAATCTTCTCAACTAACTTTCTGCAAGAAAGCAAATAAGGACATTTCCCAAACTTTCAAATTATTTATTAATTTGAAGTGAAGTTATGTTCCCAAACACATAAATATTTACTATGGAGGGATTTAAAACTTCACAGTGAACCACATTTAAATATAGACTTATGTGACTGTACTGCAAAGATCTTCCTGACTGACCAATGGCAGTGTAAAACTAAACTAAATCTCTCTTTAAATGGAACTCCTTGCTAAGACTGTCAGTTAAGATATTATATATATAATATATATATAAGTTAAAATATTCACAGTTTCTTTCTAATTTGTTCCCCTGGCACATGATTTGAGACTCCTGCACTAAAGGTTTAAAATATAAGCAAGGGAAAAGAAGAAGACAATTCTTGGCACTTCTACTGTAGTGACAGGATCAGAAGGCCAGCTGACAAACACATTCAGGTACCTGCGCTAAAGAGCAAAAGTGTTTCTGTCAGGGGGAAATAACATAAACTGTGAATGCATGCGAGCATGGTGGTAGACTTTTGGTGTGGGTAGGTGTGGGTCGATCTAGCAGATTGAGGTGGGAGATTGACAGGGTTTGCATCCGTACATGCACTCTGTACAGTGAGAGTTGGGGGTAGGATTATCATAAGGGCCAGGATGCAATGGTTACGGCTCAACATGTTTGAATGGTTCAGTTAAGTCCAATGGCCTAATGTCATCATCTGTCTCCCTCACGTCCTTCTGTCTTTCCTTTTTCTTATTATTTCTCCTTGCGAAGGAGTTGCAAATTGCTTTCAGAGTGATTCATATTCAATCTACAGTACAATCTCAAGGTTATCATCAAACTCAATCTGTGTGTGTGTGTGTCTCTGTGTGTTTGGGGTTTGAACATCTATTTTAAGAGGATTTATTCCACTAAGATGGTAACTGTAGTCACTATATATATAATATATATATATATATATATATATATATATATATATATATATATATATATATATATATATATATATATATATATATATATATATAACAAACCACTGTAACAAATCCTAACTAATCCACCACACACTATATATCTACACACTGGTAATGGACATTACATCTGACAACACAAACTCAGAGGAAACAAAATAGACACAAGAGTACCACCAGAGTACTGGCCCAAATATAAGACAATGTTTTTAGCTTTCGATGGCTAATGTTAGCTAATCCCAGATAAATATTGCTGCATAACTGTTATTACTGAGTCACTTTTGCTTTATGACCCTGCTCTATTTCTACTACTGTGACACTATGCTTGAATTGGCACTGGCCACAATGGCTGCTGTTCAGCAAAAGTTATAGGCTCTCTTTAACCTACGTTTTCTGCTGTCTCATATTAATGTTACAGCAGGAATTGATTGGACAGTCATGGCCAGCCTAGAAAGACAGTGAACATTTAAAACATAATTTAACAATTTCCTTCACAGACAAAATGTGCTTACTGATGATGGCATTAAACATGTTCACCATTCATTGTCAGCAGTAGGAGTTGCTGAGCAGCAGCAGTATAAATTGTTGATGATAGTAGCAGTTGTTTTGATTCAATTTGACAACTGTAATTAAGAAAAATATTGTATTGATTAAAGCTAAAGCCAAGTGATTTAATAAAAGTATTTGTTTTTGTAGATTGATGCTTTAATTCTCCATTATTTTCAATGAATTAATCAATTCAGTCCACACTGTATTTCTTTAATATATAACTTAGGTAAAGAAAATAAACGTCTTACATCTATATTTAAATTTAATATTAAACACAGTGTATTGCCTACATTGCTACATTCAGTGTTTCTCATCATGTAAAAGTCTTCTATCCTAAAACATGTTGCAATATGGGAGTTTGTCTTATTTTCAGGCCATTACAGTAGCATTTCTAGAACCACATGGGGAGTATTGCGCAGTGTAATAGAGGCTGAGGGCTGTACTTAGGAGCTGGTCTAGGATCAGGGCAGGATTGTGCTGGGAGGTGCTGTGAGGTGACAGGTTTTGGGTTGGAGACTAACCTTTCTTCCGGAGTCCTTGCTGCCACACTCCCCTTTATCGTACCACCATTTGTTTTTCAGTTTGTCTAAGATGGCTTGCTCATTGAGTTTCAACACCGCTAGGTTTACTGGGATTCTTCCAACCATAAGGAAATAACATAAATAACATATTATACCATGCTATTTTATGTTATTAATTCAAAGACACAGAGCAGCAAATACATACACACATTAATGCTTGAACTTGCTTGTTCACACACACACACACACACACACACACACACACACACACACACACACACACACACACACACACACACACACACACACACACACACACACACACACCACACACCATACACCACACACACACACACACACACACACACACACACACACATATATATATATATACACAGCATAAACATCATTAGAAACATGAGTCAAAGTGATATGCATTAATACTCCATCTAGCTTGGTTGGCTTGCTCCCTAAGGCAGTAGATGTGTATTACTATATCACTTTGGGTAACCGGCACACTGCTTACCCTCATTTATGCAACACGGATGTCTCAATTGTATTTGTTAAAAGTAAAGGTGTAATTGGCCAAAGTTAACTAAAACTGAACAAATCCCAAAGCCTAACAAAATGAAATGCATGGGCTCTTAAAACATAATTGAGCACCAGGGATGCAGCTGGTTTCAATTCATTTAATTACTACATTGATCAATTTTAAATCATTGATGTTCCTTTTGTTTAAGCAGGGGAGAAAGTACAAAATTCTCCCCTCTGTGGTTCTCAAATTCAGCCACCGCAGGCCAATAATCCCCCCCGTCATTTTTTCTTTGCCCTTTACTACACCACAGAGACGTTAAGTGTTGCTAGAGTGGCAGTGCAGCGTGGGCCTGCCGGTTACCCCCTCCCCACAACCCCCACTCCCAGTGGTGGTGGGTTACCCGCAGGGTTTATCAAACTGGCTCTGACCTTGGAGTCCCCGCCCCCGCTGCCGCACTCTCCCTTGTCGTACCACCACTTGTTTTTCAATTTGTCCAAGAGGCCCTGCTCGTTCAGTTTTAACACTGCCAGGTTTACTGGGTTTCTTGAAAATAATATAAAATGATAGCCATTAGGAGAGATTCAATGGGACAGATATAAAGAGATTGGTCGCATGGTGGTGGTGATTATGACAACATTGACTTATATTAGAAACTCCTGCATATAACTACTGATATGAAGCAGGAGTGCTGGCTTTAGATGCACATGTTAGTTGTGTATCTGCAATGGGCTGAAATGCTGAGCGCCCATACAGTAGTAGAGTCAGGTTTTACCAAGCAGGGGCCTCAGAAAGAGGCAGAGCAAACCTATAAATGGAGATGCCTTGGATGCAGAAGTCTGTCTACAGATGGTAATTTCCTTTCTGTGGCACCAGCATACAGATTGCTATGGTAACTAACCTATCAACCAATAACAGCATCGTAGTGAATGGCAGCCTGTTGTTGATTAACTGATAACTATCAGCAAAGACAAATGCAGACAGAGGCTTTCAATGTTTTAACTGTCCACAACAAGTCTATTTGTTAAACAGGCTGAAAGGAAACTGTGTGACCAACTATAGACAGAGTCCTGATCATGAATCTATATGAACCAGGTCATCCAAAGCATCTCCCCCAGACTTGCTCTCTCTCTCTCTGGTGACTGTGTGTATTTCCTATAGCTGACTGGCCGTGGACAAAATCTCTCTACATCCACAAATCACAGAAAGGCACAATCTGCAATCAGAATTTGCATAGTGAAGATTACAGCTTTTGTTTGCCAGATTGTCTTTTCCCTCAAATCAGTGTCAGCTACAACTTATTTTGGTGATATTCCTCCTTTCTCACTAGCAGATGCAGAAGAGTCTTTATCCCCAACCCTGAGTGCACAACATAGCTGTAGTGAACACAGGTTTCATCAGAGCTGGTAAAACCTCTGAATTCTTTCTCAGCCCAGTAGGCACAGACAAAAAGAAAGTCAAAAGTGTATGGACATGGAGACCTGCAGGTCATTGGTTAGTTTTGGTCAGCTGGTTCAAGGCGAGCAGATGTCAGGGAGGCTACTGTACTGTATGTTATGTGGGATGGGGTAAACAGTCAGGCAGGCATGGGGGTGGCTGGACATCATAGATGTAAGAAATGAAGCAGGGAGAATAACATTTCGCAGCATGTAGTTTGAAGACAGACCGTCAGTATATCCTGTAAAATGAAGAGTTATGTCATTTTAGTATCTTGATTTTCAAAATGCTATTTTCAATTAGGCCTGCAGTGCAATATGTGTATTAGAATTTATTTATATTTTCATATACCCAGTAGGGATGCTCAGATCTGTCAGATTGGTATCAGCCCTGATACTGACCTTCATAAGCAGATCACATCACTGAAGTATCACATTAAATACATTTTGTTGTGTCAAGGTGCAACACATTCTCATGAACAGGTTCATATGATATCATAAGAAAACGTATGCAATTCTTATGATATCCTACAAAATGACAGTGAGCACCGACCAGTCACATCACCATTAAGTTTAGCCGAGAAAAAGTTACTGTGAGCTGACTACAGTGCACTGTTTTATGAAAGCCCTGTGTTTTATGACACACATATCCTCCCTACTATGCGCTTCACGCTTTTATACATCAGCAGTCATTGTGCTGCATACACAAATAAAGATGTGGTATACATACAAATTTCAGTGAATTACTTTTTGTAGCTATACGTACGGATGGTTCATGAGAACAGCCTGTAAGGTGCTGCTGTTTCTCTCCACTTGTAAAGCACAATACATGCATTTAAATGTGCTTTTACTGTGTTGACAGTGTAATTATAGTTAGCTATTGTAACCAAAAATGAACGTGATATAGTTTTCTTGAAGAACATTTTCTGCACTTTTTGACGTTTTAACAGAGTAACATTTGTGTCATTTGTAAGGGGTTTATCTGTACACATCAAAGTAATCTTATAGTAAGAACTGGGCATGTTACATGTATTAGAAAAGATTAGCTCGATGGTGTGTTTGTCCTCAGTTAAGAATATGGTAACAAGACTAAGAAATTAAAAAAAAGCGAGCACTGATATCAGATCTGTACTTGGTATCAGCCGATACCCCCGAGTTTAGGTATCAAAAGTCAAAAATAATCGATTCAGTGAATCCCTAATATTCAGTACTAATATTCATTGTGCAAATGTATACATTAACAATGCATTACAGGTACGATTGAAACCAACTCTTTGAATTCAGTGGACATTCACTGATGTCTGATCCCAGGCGAGCAGCACAAATATTTTTCTTTATTTTCTTCTTCAACCATAAACATATTTGTGTTATTCTAAATGCCCTTTCTTTAATACAACACTTCCAGTCATGAAAGTTTATTATCTGTTGATGAAACTCAGTATCAGACGTCTGTGAATGGCCAGAGAGTAAAAAAGGCATAACACAAAGAGAGAGAGAGATATATAATGGGGCCATCCTCAGCAGTTCAACAATGCATTCCATTGCTAAGTTGTAGGTTTGGACCAATCTGAATATATTACTTGGGAGCAGCTTACTTTGCCAGTTGTCTTGTCACTGACACAGCACTTACTTGCTGTATAAAATGTAATTTGTGAGAAATTTAAATAGAGCCTCCGAGTAAGACATAGGCAACATTTCTAGTAAGCGTGTCTTGACCTTTGGCTGTCAACCAAGGTGGAACCCCAAATGAATCCTCAGTGAGTTTGAATAAAATGTCCCCGTATGGCTCCTTTCATTAAAATAAATGAGTCCTATTAGAGATAGATGAAAAGCTTCAGATGCCACCAGCTCCTGTACTCTCTCTCTCTCTGTAGTTGCAAGAAATATTGAATGGGAAGTTGGTTAAGGGTGTTAATGTAATATGAAAAGACAGCTGCTGCTCTTGGACATTGATGGCAGAAAACTACTTCCGGTATGAATTATCGTTCATTACATTAATTATCACATTGACTGTGGCAAATATAAATTCAACTCTGCTGACTTCACATTCAAGATGTGAGCCTCGGCGTAAGTGGAAAAATAGCCATATGGGATGTGGTCCTTTAAGCTATAATCCTGCTTTCAAGGGCCCTGCTGGTTTGTAGGAGGTGCATTTACATTTGGCATGAGTGTTTCCGGGTGTGTTTAAGGGAGGGGACTTCAGTTTCAAAGCAGACGTGAAACCATCTACCACAAATGCTCAAGAAGAAGGTTTAGAATGTAATTAGAGGGCAGCAGGAAAACACATGTTGCTTAAAGAGGATGGTAAATCTCATAGTCCAACTTTACACTTCTGCTAGTGCTCACAAGTCAGCTGTGAATAGGTTAGCTGCACACATACATGTGCAGGAGCAAAAGAAAGTGACTTCAGTGGTGATAATGGGCATGATGAAGTTGTAAATGTCTTTGTGACAGTGTGCAAAAGAAGGAAAAAGTTCAATGAAGTTCAATGAAGTGTAAAATGAATGTCATGACTTTTTGTCTCTATGTCTGGTTAATATGCATTCAAAATAGAACAGAATACTAATACTGACATGTCGTGTTATGATAAAAAGATGCACAGATGAATGAGCTCGATGGACAAATCAACATGTGACAGATGACGCTCATGCACGAGCTCCAATAAAAGCACTCGGAGGCTTTTATCCAGCCACGCTGCAGTAGCAGGGGTTTACCTGAGAGCGGAGCCCTTGGGTGTGGCGATGCCATAACCTTTAGAGTCCAGGTTTCCTCCCACCTTCATAGTGTCGCATGGTTTCCTCTGCTCTATGTACTCGTTCATTGTGGACTCCAACAGGTAGGCATACTTGCCCTTGGACTTTCTGACTCTCATTACGCCCTCGTCTGTGGTCTTGACAAACACGGACGGGTCTGCTGCCTTCATGTAGGACCACATCTTCTCAAACACAGCGATCTTTGACCTCTGACAGCCAGAATTGTTCACGAGAGGGATGGGAAGACAGAGAAAGACATGGCGTCAGTGAATACTTTATCATCTATCTTAATGCTGTGTTGCTGACATTCTCATGAAATTAATTTTAGAAACCATTTATGGTTGACATTTTTTTTTTATCAATAGCAATTTAATGTGTTTACATTTTGTAGTTAGTTAGTCAGTTAGTTCCGCCATTCCCACCCTGAATTCAGGAACAGGACATGTGGCATGTTCCAAATTCAGCATTTTTATCCCATCACTCTCCTGTTCACTGTAGCAGAGCTGTATTGAGTTACTGATAATGCAAACCCAACATTTCCTTCTTCTGCTCCTTCAAAATAAAAGCATTCAACT
>CM042323.1:710206-785206 GCA_023566125.1 Zingel zingel | reverse complement strand
AATGTTCAATCTTAAAAGATTGAGCTTGGTCTGCTGATAGCCAGACTAGAGGGAAACTGCAGTGTCAGGTGATTATTTTCTGTTGGTTTGTCGCAACATGTGAGTGCTTTCACATACACAAAGTTATATGATCCGCTGTTAAATGCAATAATATTTAATCTAGCAGCTTTAATGAATTTAGGTATTTTTCCCAACTTGAAAAGCAAATCCAACCCGAGCAGAGAGTGTGTGGTCATGTTGTATATGTACAGTATTATAAGCATTATAAGTAATGCATGCTTATGTGTAGGGCTGCAGCTATCGATTCTTTTTGTAATTGATTAAGCTAGCATTTAATCGATCGATTAATCAGATTTTTTTTTAATTTTAATTTTAATTTTTATGTTTTTAAACAACCAAAACTAGACCTATATGCAGATATTAGTTATAGAGAGAGAGAGAGAGAGAGAGAGCGAGAAAGAGAGAGAGAGCGAGAGAGAGAGAGAGAGAGAGAGAGAGCGAGAAAGAGAGAGAGAGCGAGAGAGAGAGAGAGAGAGAGAGAGAGAGCGAGAGAGAGAGAGAGAGAGAGAGCGAGAGAGAGAGAGAGAGCGAGAGAGAGCGAGAGAGAGAGAGAGAGAGAGAGAGAGAGCGAGAAAGAGAGAGAGAGCGAGAGAGAGAGAGCGAGAGAGAGAGAGAGAGCGAGAGAGAGAGCGAGAGAGAGAGCGAGAGAGAGAGAGAGAGCGAGAGAGAGCGAGAGAGAGCGAGAGAGAGTGAGAGAGAGAGAGAGAGAGAGAGAGAGAGAGAGAGAGAGGCCAACAATCAGCTGTTGTTCTGAAGGATAGTCAGCGCGTCAGATCGTGGTCACCACTACGTATTTCCTTGTCTTTGATTCTGGTAGTGGTTGTGTTTGATGTGATGTCATCGTCCATACGATTCTCTGATTGACTTTTGTCGGTCCTCTTCGTGGAACAGATGATGAAGTTAGACTCCATGTTCTCTGTTGAGATGCTAAAGTACTGACGTCGTGCTATTATTGTGCTAAGCTAGTTTGATTTTGCAGTAGGCACACTGTACAGAGTTTTAGTTTTAATTACGTTTGAACTGATTCCTTTGGACCCTTCCTGTGGTCTCCTCCAGCCGGTCTCTCCTCTCAGCCCTCACTAGTTACCTCTGGCATGTGTCTGAACTGACTCCAACCTTTGGACCCTTCCTGTGGTCTCCTCCAGCCGGTCTCTTCTCTCAGCCCCTCACTAGTTACCTCTGGCATGTGTCTGAACTGACTCCAACCTTTGGACCCTTCCTGTCGTTTCCTCCAGCCGGTCTCTTCTCTCAGCCCTCACTAGTTACCTCTGGCATGTGTCTCCAGCAGCAGACTGAGCCGTCTGTGAGCGACAGTAGCTGAAACACCGTCTGTCAGCGATACAACGTTAGTAACACTGATTTAACCAAGCTTCCAGGCAAGTCATTTTGCATCGAGGATTTTATGTAATGGAATTATTCGAGTCATTCGAGGAATCGTTTCAGCCCTACTTATGTGCTCACACATAAGAGAGACGAGCACTCCTTCATGTGTGTGTCTGTTTGGATGGACAGCAAAACGAAATGGACCATCTCTCTACAGTATGTCAGATGCAGACCTTCATCCCCTGCTATATGATCTCCACCCACAGCTCCCTGAAAATCTGCTGTAGCACTAAATTCTCATTAGAATTCCCCCGGCTGGCCTCCTCTATTCGATATGGTAATTAGCAATGACTAATGACTTTAGCAAGTGTAAAAAAATGAGCCAGTAATGGCCATATTACAATGGATTAGGAATTACAGAGGTTTAAATGAGAAAGAAAATGGTCTCTAATTATGGTGTGATTCTAAGAACAAATCAGGGATGGAAAAGGAGTTTTCTGCTACACCGCTTTTTTTTTGCTTCTTTAAAATTAGTGAGACAGCTGTATGTTCTCAATGACTGGCCACCGCCACTCTCGACATCTTGTCTGGATGGACGAGGCTAGTTTTGTGCATGTATAATAGAAAAGACAGAATAAGAGTGACATGCTGGTGAAGTGGAGCCTGCATGCAAAAAAAAACATGCATAGAAACAAAAAAGACCTACAGGTGCAGCAGACAGAGAGGTAAATACACACATACACATATAGAGCTGATGTAATGAGTCTTAAGTGTTAGTGTGTGTATGTGCTAATTGGCCACTGCTGTGGCGAATTGCAGGAAACATCCTTAGCAACCACAGCTCACTTATAAAAGATGATAGATATACAAATAAAATCTGAAAGAAAACAACACCAAAACATGATTTACTGTATATCACGACCACAGCAGAGAGCCTCCACTCATCAACACAATGACACCACAGCAGATGAAGTGAGACTTCTATCTTTATGGGCCCTCACACAAAGACCTTCTCTGGAGGTTCAACTAAATAAATACACGCCTAACGGCAACTAAATGTATGTATCCTATATTGCTGGGCACATCAGGTATTTCTCCAAAATGAAAGTATTTTTTCTAGAAAATAAAAGGACAACCAAGTCAAGGGCTACTTTGTTAGTTATGTCTGGACAGCTCTATACGTGTCTTTCTAAGTTGTGTGTACACCGTGTCTGCATTCTTTCTAATATCTAAGGCTGTGATAATTGAGGCAAATTATTTTAATTACCTTATTTGATGTGTTTGTTGGACAGTGCAGGCAGACAGTGTTGGGCTGCTGCTTTGTCATGTTTGGATGACATTACAGCGGACATGTTTCATAATTTAATCTGCACTCTAAACATGATGTTGGGCAAATGTGTATCTTAATAATTGTACTCATATTTTTCTCATACATCTCAGCTGTATTCTGTTGGTTTAACAGCCCATTCAATTTGCTGATTTATCACAGGGCTTTTGTTAATTAGAGTTTCTTTACCTATGCCTTAGCTACTTGTAAATGTTAAAAGAATTCTTAATTCCCTATAGCCCTTTATCAAAAAACAGACGGTAGAATGCATTATAATATGGGCATGTCTGGATAATTAACCAGCATAAAGTATTTATAAATGTCATTACCTTTTTATGTAACTTTGCCACCATATAGGTCACTGTGGTTCCTAGAACCACACGCAAAAGGGCAATTTTGGTCCTCCGCTGTGACTTCAAAATTGAACCAAGCTCTGAACAGACATGGGAAATTGGTTTGATGTGCAACACATGATGCTTTTAGTGCACACAGGGCCACAGAAAACAACAAACACTATTTGAAAATGCACTTATCTGACGCTTACATTGTGTTTGAAGCTTTTCACCACTTCATTCAGTCTCCATCTGTCTCGATATTGCAAAATGAGGCTCTAGGGAGTGAGAATGTGTTATGGCTAATATTGTTGCAAAGTGGTGGGTTTATTTCAGATTTTTGTTTGCTTGGTTGCTCTTGTTTTGATAGTGGCACGATTGTTATATTGTATATTTTCAGAGCACTTTTATCTCCAAGGACAGATTAACATGCAAGCTTTAAGCAGGGAGCAAAAAATATGATTTATTAAAATGTCTGTCTCTCTCTCTCTCTCTCTCCCTCTAAAGGTCAGTATTACCATGCCATTGAGGTAAAAAGAGAATATTATTATAATGTTGTTTCAGTACCAGCCTGCAGCAACCTCACCAAAAGCTGGTAATTGTACTTATTCAAATACGCAAATGCAAGATTTGACAAAAAGCATGATGATTGAAAATGCTATGTAGTTGTTTAATGTATGCTGGTTTCATTAAGAAGCAGCAGAGTTAAGTGCTGCTTTGCAACATATGGCTCGTTTGAGTAGTGGTACATAAAAAAGCAACAACTCCCAGCCGTTTGGAGCGTTGGTGCAGAAGAATCAATACGACTGAGATATGGCTGTAATCATTGTATCAGTGGCTGTAAACGGGGTCGCTGAGTGATATCATGGATGCTGTCTTAGCCTCATGTAACCTGAGATAAGTCAGTGCTGGCGAGCTGTGAGAGCGATCACTACGCGCCCACACACATACGCACAGCCTCTTAGTCACTCCAGCCAGAAAACAGGAATCCAAACACAGATACATCACAACTGTTCACTGAAAATCAATACCTTCAGCACACACAAAACTGACTTATAGTGCATCAAATTTGGATGTATAATAGCACAAAGAGATGACATACATGTGCACTCAGCTGCAGTTTCACAGAGCCGAGACACTTTGTGTGAAGCTGCATTGCTCTGACAGAAAAATCTGTGTCTCTTTACGGTTGCCATGGCAGCACACTCTGCACTCCAAACAGTACGGCTGAACTGAGAGAGACTTTAGTCATGTCACTCCTCCCCTCCCTCTCCCTGTCTTTCTCTCTATAAGGGCAACCACCCCTATAGTAGAATAGAATTGCTATTACATTGCAAACACACAGATGACTGACTAAGTATCAAGGCCCACATCTTTCCAGTCAAACTATTGGCAATGTTTACTTTGGTCCAGGTAGATTTCCCATGTGGCCTCGGGCCTGGTAAATAATTCATTGTGGCAGGAAAGACATTCACTTGTCACAGCTTGATTAAAGCAAACCCTTATCTGCTGCTGGAAGCATATGTGTGCCTCTGTGTGACTGTTTTAAATGCAGAGTTGACGGAGTGTATGCCTCTGAAGGGATGGTGTCTTTGTCGTCGGCATATGCACGCGACGTCATCGAAAAGCTGCAAACCCCGCGATGAAGCCATGATGAAACCGCAATTTTTGCAAGTTCCTGCAATTTTTACAATTTCCCGCAATTTCATCGCATAAAACTGCATAAATATCCCGCATATTCCATCGCATTTTTTAAGAAAACATGCCACATAATCAAGGATTTTTTTTTTCAACAATCACAAAAAAAACCTCTAAAAAACTTTAAAATTCTGGCATTTGTTTGCTTTCTGCTTCCCCCAGCTTTAACTATATACCATGTATACTGGATTTAACACTATTCAAAGAGCTAGTAGATTTCATTCCTTTGACTACACTATGAGTATCAAGTTGAAAAGAATTGAAAACTGGTTTGTGATAGATACTCTCCCACACTGAACATTTTGATGTCTTTCTATATTTGTCAAATTCTCACCCAGTGTTAATGCAGCTGCAAGCGGGGAACAACATGGTGGTGTGTTCAGGGACACGCTGACATCTTAAATATCACAGTTTTTAAAACTGCATCGGTTCAGAATAGAATTACTACAAGCCAATATTGACAGAAATTAAGCAACAAGCATCACTGTATGACAAAAAACTCACCTGGGCTACCATAATACAGTCCATACTCAATCCATTATTGAATGATTCTGACCGCCCAGCTGAGAAATTGCTGTTGTGGCAGGCGGGGTGTGAATGACAGAGCTGATTTATTTCAGTCTACAATCATGTAACGAGAGCAATACAGGCACTGAGGAGAGGAGACACCTCCACGGGGCCATCTGACACACACGCGCATGCACACATGCATGCACGCATGCGCACGCGCGCACGCGTGCACGCACGCACGCACAAACACACACACACACACACACACACACACACAGACATAAACATCTCAAAACACATTCACAGGAGGAACATCATGAACCCACGCCTTTTTACTCATGTTCTCTTCCTGCCTGTGCTCCCACCCGATACAGATCCCGTTAAATATGCTGCTGATTTTCCTACTTTTATAGGCAGCTAACAGACAGAAACCTGTTTTCCGATTGGCTCCCCTTTGCCATGATTTGTTGGTGCTGTATGAAAGTAAATTCATCACTTGCAATGTTTAATACACCTGGAGTTACACCATCTTTTGTCCTGCAGCTGCTTCACAGTAAAAGCATCCCATTGGTGCTTCCAGCAGCAATGAAGAAGAAAATACATATCTGAATGAATTAGGACAAAAACATCTTCCTCTTTAAATACTGCACAAGCTTATGAAATCCGAGCCCAAGCTCCAATAATTTTAAGGCATCTGAACAGGCTTTAAAATGTGTCCAGATGTGATAGAGCATTTCTGATTCTGATCCCAGAAGATGCATGAAATGACTACTATACAACTTACCAAAGCCAAACACATACTGTTACTATGAAAAAGATAAAATCACACCCACACATTAAATCTTCCAGTGTGTGAGGTGTGCCAGGAGAAACAGGAAGCATCAGCAAAACCATGAGATGAGAGGGAATATGCCACACATGATTCATTTTTAACCAAACACAACCACTGCAAGAGGCTATAAAGGATGGGAAGCATAGCAGATGAGAGGAAGCCTGAAAAGAGGTGATAGGAGAGGAAGTAATGGGTGGACGGACGGATAAATGGAGTGGTGTGGGGGGGATCACTCTCAGAGTCCACCTGTCTGCAGAGATAAACACAAGGAGGGCCCAACAGCATGGACTGGAGCTTATTGGAGGGCCTAACTGACAGTGCTGACATTTAGAAAGAGCACAATAAACAAGATCTAGAGAATAAATAGCAGGGGAAGCAGGGTGGCTAATACATACACTTAAGTACTGTACACATTAATGCATCACATCAGTGTATGAATACATGCCTACAAACATGTATACACACACTACATGTATATGAGCACATGCATGCACACACGCACGCACACACACGCACACGCACACACACACACACACACACACACACAGCCGCCTGTAAACCTTGACGAAGAGATACCTTTAGACCAATCCAATACTGCGAGGCAACAGACCAAGATAATGACAATAAGTGCTTGCTTTTAATAGAACCAGCCTACACACACACACACACACACACACACACACACACACACGCACACACACACACGCACACACGCACACACATGCACGCAGACAGGGAAATTAAACACGCCTACTGATTAATCCAGGACAGAGTGGATCGTCAGTGTTGTTCCTTGGCCTTTTGTCTCTGATTAAATGGAGAAGCATAAAGAGTAAGGTGCTTTGAGCTGCCTACCTCAGAGCTGAATGCACCTCTAGAACATTCTGTCCTCACCGATTAGTGACAAAGGCACAGTGTCGAGTGGTTTACAAGCACCTGCTAAGAAATGTCTGTTTATTCAGAGACAGAATGTCTTTTACATGTTTTAGTTATTTCGTATTTTATACTAATAAGACAATATTAAACTATCAGCAGTTGATGGTATTGAGCCACAATGTATTGATAAAAAAATAAGTAGAAATGAAATTAATAATTACATGATTAACGTGTATAAAATACATAAATTAACCAATAAGAGAAAAAAGAGATTGACTGAGCAACCGGACAGATGGTGAGCTGGCCATCTTGCTGTTGGACTAGTAAGTAATATTAGCTGGCTTGCCATGTCTTGTGTTGTTGCACTTGCTTGATGTTTAGCTGTGGTAGCAAAGTTGTTGACTCACTAGATTATCATATGTAAAGTAATAATAACAAATGCACATGTACCGCTGTCCATATTTACAAAAGCGCTGTATAAACGAATTACACTCTGAAACTGTAAGGGCGTCAAATCACAATATCAAAAGTTCCTCAGTGTAATCTGTTGTTGTTGAGCTTTTCTTTCTTAAACGTAACAGTAAAACAAAAATCCAGTAAATGGAAGACATGAAAATAACCAAAAAATGTTTGTTTTTTTACATTGAATTAGGCTTTACAAAAGGGCACCTTAAACACTGGGTATTAGAATGATAAAGGGGTTATTACATACTTGGAAATTAATTAAAGGTATAGTGCGCAACTAATTTATATTAATGAATGTCCGTTACATTCAAGCCATTGCCAAATGTTGCTACAAAGCTCATTAAGACTATCAGCTCCACACAACTATCTCTGTATTTCTCAGTATGACTATGTTTACAAAATGGTGTAGTCCGGCAACATTCGCGGGCAGCAGCACGAGTGATGCATTTTACATCACTGCTGAGAAAGGACAGCAGCAGCGTTCAGCTTTGGAGACGAAGAGGACATACAAATGACAAGATAATTACCTCTTCTTAATCCTCCATGTCCTCCTTGATTTGACGAGTTAACTAGCAGCCGCGTGGGGGTGGTTTGTGATCACCGAAGGCTTGCCTCATGTGGATGCACCGACAGTGTTGTTGTCATTAGTTAGAATTCCTCATGAGGGCTACAGCAATTACATACTATAGCTTAAAAAAAGTGCATAAATACAAGTTGTAAATGATCTTAGGCCAAAAACAGATCTAAAGAAATGAGCACATGCTCACATGCATACAAGAACAAAAATGTTCTCACAAAATCCCCAAACCCCAAATGCAATGGTACACCATTCATGGTGTTCGGGTGAAACCCTGACAACAGAGTATGTACGGTTACGAGTACTATTGCTTTCATCTGACAAAACACAAGCAATAACATTACATGTCCTTTGAAATCCTGCAGATGAGCTCTTAACACTTGAGAAGATCAACACACACCTCCGTGTGTGTGTGTGTATACAGGCTGTGCTAACTAGAGGAACTAGGTCACCCAAATATTCAAGGGGAAGATGTTTCCTTCAGGGCAGTATTCAGTGTGGTGAAACATTCACTGTGTTGGTTTTTAAGACACCAAGCAAACTCCACCATGCTGATCGCCTCACGACGGACAGCTGCACACGCTAACCGACTTGTGGCATTTTCTTTTAATGCTGCCCCTTATAAAGACCTAAAAAATGAGAGAGTCACCTTGGAAGGACATTGGAAGAAACGAAGACATTTGACTCAAGTCCTTGGAGAATAGGAGGCCTTAAAGCTGCCACCCTCTCTGATGACATCCTCTGTTCTAACTAAAACCTAATCAGGACATAAAAAAGGACAAAATTGTTCATGTTACTAGGCAAAAAAAACCTCAACGCTACAATTTTATTGCTACTATGTCACATATATCTTTATCAGTAGGTAAACGTTTCAGTTTTTACAACTGGAAAAGAAAAACAGAATGTCTTACATCTGGTTAATTTGCAGTCAAATGTGGCATCAGCAGAATTGCTGCAAGCAAAGAAACAATCTGTTTTGTCCTCTTAAACAGTCAGTGAAACTTCTTGCATCAGCAGAGCTTGCTCCCCCCCCCCCCCCAAGCAAAACAAATGCAAATTATGTGAAAATATGCGTGAACCCATGTGTGGTCAAGCACAGAGACATACATTACACACAAATGCACACACACAGAAAAAATGTGTGCGTGTGCATACAAAGAGAGACCACAGGGAATGGACAGTTTGCAGATGCATAGTGACATTCTCTTTCTCTGTGAGGCGTACAAGGAAATCAATAGTTATTGAAGATGCATTTTCTGGCTGTAAAAGAAGAACACACGAACAATAGGCTTCATCCTGCACGAAGCACAGTCTCCAGGCAGAAAATGGTAAATGTCAGGTGAGGGCCCGCAGGAGTAGGGATCCAGTACCTACATAATGTACTGCTGAGCACCTGCAGCATGCAGGCATGTAGGTGCAGAGATTTTCTCTTTTTTTGATACTTGCGTACAATTAAGAGCAAAGCAAAAAATACATTTTGTTACAGTAATAACACATACACAAGATGGAAGCCAAGATAAAAATGGACTGTTACACATTGTTGTAATTTCTTTACCCTTCAGCCGCACAATTAGGGAATGCTGACTGAGCAATGCTGCTATTTCACAGTAACTCCCCTCTAAACAGATAATCATGTCCAGACCAGGGCCAGCAACACAACATGTCTCTGTCCCTGATCAGCTTAGAAAATGCAGGGATCGGTTCACCTAAAATGCAAGAAAACATGTTTTCTAAGCTACATATAATGGTATCTATCCATGTAGATAGTTTTGGTTTTATTTTCTCAGGCTTCGAGATATTCATCTCTGAGATATTCCCCAGTACAATGGAAGTAAATTAATCTTAATTTGTGGTGCACACAGCATTGACAAATGCCATAAAGAAAATTCAACAGTCACGTTATACAATGTCCTAAATACTCTGTGCCAGATGTTACTTTGCACAGTTTTAACCGGAACTATTTCTCCACTTTCTTTATGAGGACTACTTCTTTAGAATAGTTATGAACCTTGTGAAAAACACCGTGTTCTGCTGATTATCCGGAGTAACCAGTCATTGTTTCTGGAAACAAGACATGCCTACTGCATTCTTATTAAATATAATTTTCAATCCTGTGAGCACCAGAAACTAAATTTCATTCATCTCCATTGTGTTGGGGTGGAGGCAGAAATCAAAAAATCTGGGCAAGAATAGCAGATCATCCAAGTCCACTTACAATTATTCTACGAAGCAACAGCATTGGCCAATCCATCCTCACAGTATAGTTACTACAGTATAGATGTATTATGCATATGTGCACCACCACATTGCGTAATGTATGTAGTTTAATGTTTAAAAAGACAAGAAGCTCTGTGTCTATCTATGACCTAACCTGTCTCTGCTGGTTCAGAGCTAACAGTGATAATACTGACATTATCTTCTCATCTCCTCCTGCTAGTCCCTCCGGAAAGCTCAGAAAGTCGACCTCAGTGTCTCTAATTTCAGACACTTAATGAGATTTTTAATTGGTGACCTTTTGGGAAGGGTTTCATACCACAGCTCCTGAGAGCATTCGAGGGGAAGCAAACACATAGCACTCAATACTCACGCCAGGATCCTTCATAACAATCTCCAAAGGGTCTGATATTTAACTTCCCCCACAGATTGATTGATCAATACACAGACCGACAGACTGATTTGCATTTAAAAATGTGAGAACATTGGAGGAAGCTAACAACAACACGTTTTCACAGTCCTAGAAGTCCATGGCATGTTTATACCACCACAGGAAGCATTTGGAAACGGAAGAATAAAAATCCAACACTCATGACCACGTCATAAACTCCCTCTGCTGCTCTTCATCAAACTTTTATTGTTGCTCTGTGTGACAAATGACTGGCAAAGAACAAAATCTCAATAAACAAAGCCCAACTGAGTTGAACAAGAAAGCAACACAGCGAAATATATTGTACGTAGGTGGCGCTTAGTGTCTCTTTGTGTACCAACAATCAAAAGCTAGACTCAAAGCACTGTGGATGCAATACATCAACATTTGTGGCTTGGGTTTCTTACCGTGGTGAGATATCGCAGCCCTGCTGCATGAAGGCCCCCAGTGAGAACCAAAGGGAGTTGAAAATGCCAAACTCATTGGTTTGCTCAGGACTCTGCTGGTTGGTGTTCTGTTGCGTTGGTGTCTGGCCCTGCTGCATTGCCCCGTTGGAGGCTGATGCTTGGTTGGGAGATTGCGGCTCACCGGCCTCCTCGTAGTCCTCAGCGTGCCACTCATACGGACTGAATCGACTGACAAGGAACAGGACGACACTGACGCCAATGTAGGCAAACACAATGCACATCCAGATCTCGTAAGCCAGCGGGTCCAGGAATGAAAACACGCCAGGTTTGGATTTGGTGGGTTTCTTGATCATAATGGAGATACCAAGGGACATGAAGGGCTTGGAGAAGTCGATCACTTCTTCACGGACCAGGGTGATGGTCAGAGGAGCCACAGCCACATCTGCTTTCTGAGGGAGGGACACGGAGGCGGGCAAGCATGTAAAGAGAAATACACAGGGTCTTTATGTTCTGTAGTATGTGTTTGTTAATGGTGAAAAACGCAAAATTGTCTTCATCAAAACACCTATTGTAAAGAATTTAAGTACACTATGCATATTTTGTGTTCAGTGCTAATTGGGTATTCAACTTGTATTAGTAGTTTAGTAGTATATGCTATTATATATTTTCCATCTTTAAAAGGGAAATAATAATTCAAAACAAAACTCTGTTCACTCACCCCATAAACCAGTTCCCCCACCATGCCGTTCCACATCTTGGTTTCCGGATCTCTGGCTCCATATTTGCCATCTGAAACAACCTTCAGTTTGTACTGGTAGCCCACATGTTTGGCTATTTCTGCAGCCAGCTCGACAATGTAGCCCTCGTACTTGTCATTTCCCGCAAGCTGCTCGTGGTTCTTCTTCAGCATCACATATGGAGACTCCTGTTGGATGAAAGGGCAACCATGCAATCATCTATTTTAATTTAATTACACCCAGTGTCAGAAATAACATACAGAAACAGTTTCTGAAAAAATTACGAATTTCGCTGATGTAAAAACAAAATGTGTACTGATATGCATCATTTCTTGACACGAGCTGTTGTGACTGTACCATAACTTTTACAGCAGGACAATTTGTTAAACTAATTAAGCCAGAGACAGGATTATGGATGATACTAATGATTTAGCATGTAGTTAAGTTTTATATTACTATTTAAAAATGTGGGAAAGGATATTATGGTTGCATTTTATGCTTCAGTGCATCACTTATCTTTTTACTCCCTGCTCTCAACTAAGGCTTTGGAAAAAAAAATCTCTCTATGAAAGGTCTGAATTAAAAGATAATTATATGAAATTGCAAGCTATTATTTTGGCTTTGTTCCTTAAAGGTATGATATGTAATTCAAATACAAAAGGTGCCTAAGTATGATCATTAGGACAGCATTGTCGCATTGAAAAGAGTGTTAATAACATAAAAAAGGTCATGAGGAAGTGGAGGAATTGGACTGAGTTATTAAAGCTGAGAAGACATCGGATCTGAGAGCAAGAAATAAAAAATAACAAATCTGTGTGTGTCTGTGCATGGGTGTCTATATTTGGGCCGTGCAAATGGTGAAGCAGACTTTGCTGACCTCTGCTCCGGGGCCAGGTTGTTCCTCTTGTTATATCGTTCCGACATTTGTACATCTCACACTGATTGGTGTCCTGACAAATTACAGCTGACATAACACCTGGGGCCCCACTATTCTTTAAGAAAACTGTATTTCTCATAGAATTCCAGTCAACTCAGTCTGAACGGTCCATCAGCACAGGCTTTAATTCCACAAGTTGTTATGTGTGCCTGCTTTTAGCTAAGGCTGTGCTGAGCGGAGCAAATCCTCCCATCATATTTCATCATGGTCTAGAGATGTGGGGGTGGAGGGGTTCCTCTGTGTGTTACAGTGATCTGGGTTCCCCTGCTCTTTATGGTTGAGGTGAAGGTAATCATTGTTACACATGGAAAGCTGAGGTCCACTGGTAGAGAAACGGCACCCCAGGGAGACAGTGGTGAGAAAGGTCTGGCGTGAAGCGCTTCGACAGAGTATGCACTTGCAGTCGCAGACAAAGACAGAGACACACACAGAGACACACACGCGTGCACAAGCAGGCATGGCATGGCATACAGAAGGTCCTCCAGGACTCAGTCTCATTGACATCGAACAGTTCCACGGAGATCCGCTGTCACTCAACCATGTTAAATACAAGACAGACACACACAAGAACACATATCAAACACACTTTTTGTGTACAAATGAAATCACACACAGAAATACAAAATACAATAAAATGCATGTAAATGAATAGTGTATGTTTGATTAGTTTTGCCGTTGGTGAAATTGTAAAAATCATCTTATTTTATTCCTCTTAGACCAATTTAAACAGACTTTTTGAAAATTACATACATTTACTCTTGCACGCTACCATTTCTTGCTGAAAGCCCTATTACAATAACTGTATTTGTTTTAATGGCTGTACAGCGAGCCAGCATGCCATTCAAAACCAACTCTAAGCATGCTAACACTAAATCTTAAAATTCCATTCATGGCCTGGTTTTTGGGTATAACCCCACGATTGTGAAGACACCAAGCTCCAGTGCTCCATTAGACATGCTGCTTTACTCCTCCAGATATCCTTTAAACCCCGGCCTGGTCTCTGTGCAGAGAATGGGAAAGTAGGGATTGTGGGAATGTACAAAGTGACACCTTCACAGTGGCAAAACAGCACACTCCCTCACTCCCTCCCTTGCAACGAATCAGCGAGCACAAAAGTTAGACAGTGAAAAAAACTCTATGGCTACCCCGCAGCCCAATAACTGTTCACACCTTATCTCTTCTCTTAGGTTCCAAGACAGAGAACCAATTTATCTTCCTGGAAAAAGGGATGCTGATAGGATAGGAGATTATGTCAGAGAGACTTATTTTAGGTCCGTTCCCTTGGGATACTGCAACCTTTGGGAGGATCTTCACTTTTTTTTAATTAGAAGTCGATAGACTACATGTTAAGTTTCGAATAATATACCCAATGTTCTACATAAGTTGCCAACTTGTTTGTCTAATGTATCACCAGAGTCCTGTTAGATACACTTAAGTACCCCTTCATCAACATCACCTGTTGTTTTCCTAATGTGTTCAATTGACTTCATTTTAAACTGGATGCTATTTATTAATTATATAAAAGTAGCCCTTGTTACAGTAGAATTTTCATAAAATTGATGTATCGATGTTAAGGTCAGTTTGCAAATGTACCACTTGGAGTGGCACAAGCTATTTCTTTAAACTATTTATGGTTGCTTTTAGCCATCCATTTTAACCATTTATCCTTTACCTTTAGTTATCTATTTCAACGATTAGCCATTACTTTAAGCTAACTAGTACAGCAATTAATCATTGCCTTTAGCTAACGAGTTCATCATTTAGCCAGTACCTTTAGTTAACTATTTCTACAACTTACATTGCTACCCCTGGAAACAAACCAGATTAATATAAACAGCCTAAATTATCTATTGTATAACATATTTCTGGCCCTTTTTATTGTTAAATCAGGTATAAACAAACTGTGTTTTATGTAGCTACTTTGTAATTATCTGAATTGACTGTATCAGTGTTACTGCTGGGGTTTATTCAGAGTGAAACACTCACTACTGCAGCCATTTTAGCACCAATTTGTTGACACTTAGGCAATCCCTTCCCCCGAAATACAGTTGCCTTCAGAAATTCCCCATATCTTAATCAAGATATCAACTAAGAGGCTAAAGTGAAAAAAAAAATCCCACTCGGGTCCTTGTATTTACATATAATATTACATGAATGCAGCGTCACTATATATCGCTGTGTTCAGCGGTTTCTTGTCAATGCTACACTGAAAGCTTGCCTCTATAAAAATAATTGCACATATTTTCCTATTATTCTACATTGTCTCTCTGCTTCATTACTTCCACCAAGCCTTCATATGGTGTGCTGTAATTTTCTCTTAAGGGAAGCACATAGTTGAAATCCATTATCCCATTAACCTTCACAGTGGAGATCAGCTCCACACACATTGCCATATATTACACATTTAATCCATGCATTGGCTAGCAAGTCCAGTAAAATAACATGGTGGGAGTGATTTACAGAGATAAAAGACATTTTCACTTAAAAATAAATACCAGGAGTTCAAAAAAGAACCAGCACTGAGCTCCAGGCATCCACAGACATTAAGTATCCTCTGATATTAAATTTTCAACACGATACAGACACTGAGAACATCTTGTACCTGCAAAGATATACTACAATGGTTATTATCCCCTACTGTACAGTATATGAGCCAGGGGTTGCAAGCTATGTCCCTTTCTTTTGAGAAAATGCCATGATAACCTAGATGAGAGCTGGTCAGATTGAATCTTTGCTGCCCTATTCTCAAATCCAACCTCATTCACAGACCCCGGCAGCTCCATCTCTGTATGTAAGCCAAGATACTGAACACAACCTGACCAAGTTGTGTTTAACAGCCTGATAGAGAAAGCTGAGACAAATAAATAACATGGCATGACAAAGACATGTTGTTCTCCAGTGCTATTTATTACTGTATAACTACTACCACGATGATGAATGCACACTTTGTCTCCTAACATTAAACGTAAGGCTGTGTTGTCCTTTTAAACATATCTTAAATATGTAGAGTGGAACTCTGCGAGTCAGCAAGTTGCCAAATGATGTGATTGTGATTATGATTCTGGACAGGCACGAGTCAGACAGAAAGAAGTTAGCAGAATAGAGCTGGTAAGGGAAGGAAGGGAGCGAGAAACATACACTGATGTCTGCTGAATTCTTTCAAGGGGCTGAACTCTATCATAATAGAAAACGAAAAAATGTTTCGTCTCGGTCTCACCCGTCCCTTCTCCCCTTCTCTCTATTTTACTTACCAAGATAGTGGTGACTATGTAAGTTCTGTTCTGCAGGACGCCAGTCTCGTTGCTGCCTCTCACGAAGCTGGCAGTCGTTACGTACTTTTCATCTTCATTCCAGTAGCCAACCTATGACGAGGAGAATGTCAAAATGTCAAAAATGTTAAAAGTGACATTTAAGACATTTGAAATAGAGGTTAGCGCACACACAGTCACACAGAGACATGTTTTGGGTGACTTTATAAAAAACCATGGTCATTATGAATATTATGTTAGCTGAAGCAATACCGTACTGTATGTATAATTCAGGGTAGTTTTAACGATTTCTGGTGTACCTTGTCCACCAGCAACATGATTTTTTCCACTTTGGTTTTCTTTTATTTCCATTTCAGACAATTTCCAATTATATCATTCCTACTGATATATTGACATGGTATATTATAAACAATACTACATTGTTGATGATTTCAAACGTTTATTGCTACAGGAGATATTACAGATTTTGCACACAAAAACAATTTACTTTTTTTTAGAAATTATAATATATATATTATTATTATTATATACAGTATATATTACACACATTTTTGCAGAAAAGCATCACCGGGTAAAATGTAGGGATTTTTTCAAAGGATGTAGGATAAATCCTTGTCTCTGATTCGCTTTACCTGCTCAAAGTATACATAAAAATGAATAATGTAATCATTATAATGATTAATAATTGTTACTCTCTTTTTAAAATGGCCCTTGAGCAAAATACATATCATTAACTGGGGCCTCAGGCTCCAGACTTACCTTCTTTGGTCCAGAGGGGGCCAGTTCCATGACGCTAACAGTGTAGTTGGTTCTGCGGCCTTTCTCATTGAACTGAATGTGACCAGTCAATCCATCTATACGGACCTGTTATGGAGTAATAGATACTGAATAAGTCATTTACAGGATCAGAATTGCCCAGCTCATGGGTAAATAATGGCTGCAATGAAGCACAATATTCATGCAGTCCTATTTCTTCATGTCTGCACAGTAAGCATTTGCATGTCACGCTTGCATGTTAAGCATATCTTGCATGTGTTTGTATAGTATTCATTTTTGAAACTCCACAGTGCCTGGTCCCTGCGGACGTGAATGACAGACGGTGTGTGTGTATGTGTACAGCGCAATGTGTTTGTCTTGGCTGTGTGATAGAGTTAATTGAGCGAACACGGCTTCCATCTCCAGTCCATCCACAGGCAGATGGCTAGATTGACACTGAGCAGGCCTCTGCACAGCCACTCCGCAGACAGAGCCTCAGGCTGCACACACACACACACACACACACACACACACACACACACACACACACACACACACACACACACACACACTCACATGAAATTACAAATGTGCCCTCAAAACAGTGCTTTTATTATACCTTACAGACTTCATGTAAATGGTGTTCCAGGCTACAAACATTACATACTGGACTTTTAATTGTATTTTTAATTGGCCACTGTATTTCTGCAGTTACTTTTTAAAAATCGAATTGTCGATCTAATTAAACAATTGTCCTCGATTTACATGCTATTACAAGCACGAGTGTCTGTGTGACACACACGAAATGTATGGTCACATTTTATGTAATTTTGTCTGTTATTGTGGGATATTATTTATATGAGAGAAAAATGTTTGATAAGAGTCATAATGGTTAATCAGTTATTTCTTGTAAGAGTGTAAGGCTCTTTCTAATACAGCATTACAGTGCTGCCAGCAGGGGGCAGTGTGGCGCTGTACTTCGCTCCCACGGACACTCTTGGTGAGCGGACTCTCGTTGCTTCGTCATTCTGCTGAGCGAAGCTGCAGTGAACGCAAGCACTCGTCTCCTGTCTATTTTGTCCTGTTTTACAGGTTTGTGAAGCTTTAAAACTTGTATATTTATACATATCTTGTTAAACAGTTACATTTATAATGTTAGATCGGTTTGGTGGAGGGAAGATAGTACATTTATATGGTTTGTGTACAAGTAGAGAAAAAGTATTGTTGTCGCGGCTGTCTCAAGATGGCGCCGGCAGTGAACTTTCCGTTGAGATCAAAAGAGTGAAGTAATATTTAAATATTTCTTAGTTTTTGGCTCCAGCGCGTTTTAGGTTGGTTTTAAATGCATATTTGTGATGATATAGCAGCTCGTTGTAAATTAAGTTGTTGTAATTTGATGTATATTTTTGACAAGCTAAAACGTTACCAGTCTTCAGCTCAAGCTATTGTACAGTACTGACAGCCGTTAGTGGCCATGTAAAAGGTGTGTTTTCTTTATTTTACATTTTAAGAAACTAAGTGAACAGTCTAAATATGCGATGTTTATTGAATGGTACCTTCTTTTAATGGGTTGTTAACTAACTGAAATGCTAACTCAGTCATAGTACTGAATGAGGATAAATGTAGTAGCACATATTGAAATGGTAAATTGAATCTGTTTCATTTGAAAGCTAAAGAGAAGGCTAACTAGCTATGGTATTTTATTTTGTTTGTTTTGGATTTTGTGTTGATGTTAAATGTATAAAAGCAAAATAGAGAAACAAAAATAGAGATATTATTGCATATTAGCAAATAAAGATTCTGCTGAGCGAAGCTGCAGTGAACGCAAGCACTCGTCTCCTGTCTGATATTTTGTCCTGTTTTACAGGAATTCTTACTGTATCTGTTTACGGGTTCTCAATCTGAGACCTGTAACATCTGCATGTTTCAATGAGACACTGTGAAGTCTCAAGGCCGGTCCAACATTTTTTCATCTATTTACAATGCCAAAAATGTACAATTCTAAACTCAATTGCTGATGTCATATTGCATGATGATCACGGCTGAGTGTTATTGCCTGCAGGATTTGTTTACTAGACGTGATGTCATATTTGATACTGCACAGCTCTCCTACGACTTAATGTGAACTTTACACGACAGAATGAGACCTAATTTGTTCAGCCAGACCCAACTCAGGAGCCGTTAGCCAATGTGCCACTCAAGAATTTGCGCAAGTGTGTGTGAGTTTGAGGTTCTATGTATGTGCATGCATGTCCACACTTTAGTATGCACACATACCTGCTGCAAGGCTCTCTGGATGTCTATGCCCTGTCCCCAGGGAGCTGGTGGGTTGGCAAGACACTCTCCAGCGTTGCCCCTGCGAGAGATGTCTATCCTCTGTCTCCTTAAATTCTGGAAGGCCGTGGACATGACTTTTACCCCGTCATATGTTAGAGCGCCTGTGTACTGTAAAGAGAAAGCAGACAATTCAAAGTGAAGCAGACAGTGATAAAAAACTGATTCACTTATTGGCTAAAGAGAGGCATGGCAGCAAAGACAACATTCAACAAATTCCAAAAGCCTCCCTCAGCTTTGTGTTTACACCCAAGGATCATTTCTTATTACCTTAATTATTAGTTTACAGCTTGACCCTGTAAAAAGACACAGATATTTGGATTTGGAATCAATCCTCTAGCTTAGCTGGTTGGACAGTTGTTTTGGTTTGAAATCAATAATAATAATGAAATTAAATTAAAATCCCAGATCTGAATCACCACACTCAGACAGGATCAAGGGTTAGCTTTCCAACACATTTAACAGAAATCCTTTCTTTTCCCTTTCTCTTTCCTCATAGCTTTTTGCAATATGCTGCTGACAGTCACAAAAAAACTGACAGGGGAAATAACAGCCCATTTGGCCAAAGTAACCATAACCTCACAAAGAAAATCTAATCACACCTTCTGAGAAAGATGGCCTGATCATGATTTAGTTTGTATTACTTCAAACATGACATCTTGGCATATCCTGTGCTGCCTTACAACTTCTTATATTAACGCTTCAAAGACAGAAGAAGGAGAATAAAAGAAGGACAGATCAGAGAGCAAAGCAGTAGTACTTTGAGTCCACTCTTGGGCACTTTGGAGTCTTTGTTGTCAAACTCCATCCACTGCTGGACGACGCGGCTGACGGCCGGCTCAGAGTTGTTGACGAGCTGGAAGCCGGTGATGTTTGCCCCACCTTTCCTCAGGTCTGTCAGGTCGATGTCCAGGAAGCCCTGAGACAGGAAGTTGACAGGCAGAGAGGTGAACTGGGACATACATGTCGAAAAAGAGATATGTATATAGGTAAAGAAAATTGCAGTTTCTTTCACATGCACAATGCATGATTATACTAACTGCACGCAAAGCAGTGCAGAGTCCTCGGATGAATTTAGTGAAATTGAACACATACTTGCTGGAGTGACAATAGCAAATTGGACGCTAGATCATTGGTTCCAAACCTTTTTGGCCTTTGTGACCCCTAAAATAAATGAATGCATACTTGCAGCCCTTTAGTAGAAATAAACATAATTTTGTGAGAGAAATATGTTATATTTTCTTTTTTTTTTATCATTTTGTGTCAGAATGCACTACAGCGTACAGGTAGTTACTGTTTTTAACTGTACCATCAAAAGTGCAAGGGTTAATGGCATAATGAAACAAATCTTTTTCTGATTTTCCCACTGAGCATACTTCATGTTGTTCTTCTTCTTCTTCATGTTCAAATGTTTGTGCTCAGTCCGGAGCTAATCTCTGATAGACTAAGTCCTCATAGGCTACAGTTAACAATGGCAGGCTCAAAACCTCATAGGCTACGGGGAACAATGCAAGGGATGCCTCGGGCAGAACAGAATGGAGAAGGAAGCGTTTCACTGTAACGTAGCGCCTACATCTATTTTTCCCCCTTGACTATTGTGTGGAGGAGGCTGTTTTTCAGAGCGGGTAGAAGGGCAGATTCAGTCTCTCAGCAGGCTGCCTGTCAGCGCGGGGGGAAGAAGAAGAGGAAGACGAGTGGGAATGGGTGGGAGTTGTCTAAGATTTAAGAGCAAAGTTTTGACTGATGAAAAGAAAAGGTGTCTCTCTTGCTTGCCTGGCATTTGTCTGACAACACACAACTTTCCATCCTTTCTCTTTCTACTCTGATGTAATTTGTTTCATGTCATGTGAAGCTTCATCTCTGAGGCCATATGTCTATCTCAAACTCTCACTTGTTTACTTTCTCTGATCATCACATCCACACGGTAAAGATAAATTAAGTCAAAAAGAAGTGGCTGGCTGTTAACCAGCATACATTTCAGATTGTTTCATGCCCTTCTGGTGTCAGACATTGTCACAGGTACAAAATAAAAGGCTAGCTCAAGCTACAGGAGTCAAATGCAAGCAACGAAGAGGGGCGGTGTTAAGTCTCCCCCCTCCTCTCACCACTGTCTCCCTAATGTACCTGTGTGTGTTGCTGCCAGGTGTCCATATTTCTCAGCTGAGCAGTCTGTGTCTTTTTTCTGCATCATGTATGAGCTAATGCATTGCAGTGAGCTGAAGAGGTTACTATAGAAACTAGCCTTTGCTACCACTGGATATGGAGGTTTTTTTCTGACAGATATTTGATCAACATTTTAACCAACATTTTTCTCTATCGCTAGGCAATGTTTTTCATATTAACACACACACACACACACACACACACACACACACACACACACACACACACACACACACACACACACACACACACACACACACACACACACATATACACACCATACATTTACAAACCCATACATTACATATACAAACCCAGTGGCTTGTATTACGCTGGACTGGAGAATAGAGGTAATACACCAATAAGGGAAGCCTCGGCTCCCTTCTTACCACCCCCACATTGCTCTGCTCCTCCTGTTACAAATTAGGACATTGATGCACATCGGTCAGCACCACGGTTTACCACCCGCTAATATCACTCAGGCCCAGATAAAGAGGGTAAAAACTAGCACTGACTCCTAACAGCTCCTAAATTTCTTGGCGTGCCAGCACCAAATTCAAAAAGTGATATAAACAGCTGCTTGTGCACATATATTCATGTGATAAAGATAGATAAATTGCACAACTTATCTTGATTCTTCTGAAGCTGAAGAGGTTACTATAGAAACTAGCCTTTGCTACCACTGGATATGGAGTTTTTTTTTTCTGACATATTTTTCAACATTTTAACCAACATTTTTCTCTATCGCTAGATTATGTTTCTCAGATTAACATATACACACAAACACACACACACACACACACACACACACACACACACACACACACACACACACACACACACACACACACACACACACACACACACATACACACACACACATAGCTGCAGACGTACACAGTAAGTAAGTTAGGACATTTCTAAAAAAAGTTGCAAGTAATTTATAAATGACGTTAGTGGCCACTTTGTGTATCAGCTGTTATTACCGTCTGAGCCTTATCATTCAAAATTAAATCTGGCAAACTGGCCAGATAAAAGAGATTGAGCCAATCTAAAACCCCAGCAGTCAGAAATTGTTTTGCCAGCAGCTGCATCTTAATGCTGTTATTACTACAGCTTTGGTTGATGTCAATTTTCTCTTCATTTGGTTGCTTTTAGTGAGTCTGAACAGTGCTGAAGCGGCCTGCACACCATTTGCATTGAGAAGATGGCAGCAGACCAGTAGAGCTAATGGTTATAAGCTTGCATACATTTGCTGCTTGACCTTTTTCTGTTACTGTAAGTCTGCATAGATTTCTGACTCTAACATGTTTCCCGCTTGTGCTTTACTGTGAGTCTACTGTGCTGCTGTGATGTCTGCAGGTTTGATGGTCCAGTGAAAGAATATATGAAGTAGCTGAAGAGGAAAATGGAATGAGAGAACATAAAAGACATAAAAGCAGATAGGCAAAATTATTCGGCACATGCAAGTCTATTAAACTGGCAATAAAGCACCGAAGGTCTGGAATCCTTTTAAAAGCCAGATTCCATAGCAATGCTATTCATTCATGAAGCATGAATGTGTTTAGACAAATACGAGTATGTGGAAATATTTCAAAGAAATCTAAATAGTTAAAAATAGGCAGTGATACGAATAATAATGAATATTCCTTACCAGGTTAGCCAGAATGTAGTGGTAGCTCTTTGCATTCTTGCCTTGCTCGACAATCTGGAAGACAAGGTCAGAGGAGAGAGAATAAAATGTCTGTGATACAAAAACAGACGGGTGGTTCATATATGTGTGTGTGTGTGTGTGTGTGTGTGTGTGTGTGTGCGTGTGTGTGTGTGTGTGTGTGTGTGTGTGTGTGTGTGCGTGTGTGTGTGTGTGTGAGAGAGAAAAGGGTTTTGACAGTATACAGTATACCTGGTAGAGTGCACAGTACTTTGTACCTTGTGCAGGACAGACAATACATCAGAGAAAAGGCACACACTTAACATTCAATATAATAAAAGATTAGTAAATTAACATCGATCAGCTTTAATAAAATAGTAAAAAAACTCAACATATCAACAGACTCCATATAATAAAACCCATCAATGTAGCTTATAGAACATGTATAAAAAAATGCCCTCTCCTCTCCCATTTACGTCACCTCTCCTCACATTTTTGATTAAGAAAGCACATTTTTATTTGTTTGACAGGTTTTTTGTTTTTGTTTTTATTTAGGATTTTCATTTCTTGACTTGTCTCTCCTCTCCTCTCCTCTCCTCTTTCTTTCTTTCTTTCTTTCTTTCTTTCTTTCTTTCTTTCTCTCTTCTCCCTCTCCCTCTTCCTCTCCTCTCTTCTCCTTTCCGTTTCCGGTGAGCGTGAGTGGCGGTGGCGGAGGTGCGAGTGGCGCGGAGTTTCAAACTGTTTCTGTCCCTGTTTTTCGGATTTTCTGACTGTATCTTCAACCTGTCCTTTGGTGCATGATCAGGTAAGTTTCTTAAACGGTTTTTGTGGAGTGTCTGCTGAGGAATCGGGGTTTCGGTCGAGTGTCTTTTTTTTTTCGGGAGGAATGGCGTCCTTTGAGACGCCACCTCCGAGTCTCCGGCAGGGTGTGAGGATAGCCCCCCCGGAGAGTAATGTTACTGTGGAGGAGGTGCTGTTGGCGGTGGGTGAACAGGTAGGATATGACAACCTGTCTTTTGCATCCAGAATGAACAGAGCAGTGGTTGTGTTTATGAAGGACGAGCAGCTTGTGCATCAGCTGATTGAGAGCGGTGTGTTGATCAGAGACAGCTTTGTACACGTTTCCCCTTTATCAGTTCCCTCCACGCGAATCACCATATCTGGTGTTCCGCCGTTCATATCCGACGAGTTGTTGGGGAATGAACTTCGGAGGTTTGGAAAGTTTGCCAGTGCATTTAAAACTATGACTTTAGGATGTAAAGATCCCAAATTGCGACATGTGCATTCTCTGAGGCGGCAGGTGTTCATGTTCCTGGACTCGCCCACACAGACGCTGGAGGTGTCCTTCAGAGTGAAGCATGGTAACGGGTCTTATATGGTGTATGCAAGCTCTGGACAGTTGAAATGTTTTGAGTGTGGAGATGTGGGGCACAAGCGTTTTGCATGTCCACACAGACAGCAGGCGGCGACTGATGGCGGGGCTGCGGCGCCTGAAACCGCGGCCCGGATGATGTTGCGCCCGGTGACGGGTCCGATGTGGCTGGAGCAGCTGATGCTGGGGGCATGGCGGTAGATCGCGGCGTTGCAGATGCAGCCGCTGGTGAAGCGGTTGAGAAAGGTGAGGAAGGTAATGTGGAAAAGCAGAGCCAGGCTGAGCAGCAGCTGGTTCCCGAGCCAGTAGAGAGTAATTCGGAGTGTGGAGGTGCTAAAGCGCAGTCACAGTCAGGGATTACTGAGGAAGTAGCTTCCACAAGTATCACAAGAGATCACACTGGGATCACCACTGTTGAACAGGGTGAGGGCCTATTCAGCAGTCAGGCGTCATGTGCTAGTGAAGAGATGGAGTACGATTCGGAGTCTGATACTGTGTCTATTGGAGAAATTAATCTGAGCACAGATCTGTATTCATTAGAGGAAATAGATCGTTTTCTGAATGAAACATTTAAAAGATCTGTGAAAGTGACTGATTACTTCAAAGACACAGAAAAATGTATCAGGTCTGTTGCTGTACTGAAAAGACTGGTGAGTTTTGACCTGTTAGATAAAAAGAAACGTTATCGCCTCAAAAAGCACATTACGACTTTAAGAAAGGAAAAGGGATGTAGAAGCTCAAAAAGAATAAGAACTTCCAATGATCATGACACGAAAACTTTTTTCCTCTTTATATTGTTCTCTGCTTGTCTCAACTTGTCTGTTTCTTTTTTCTGACTTTTCTATGAGGAGCCTTAAAATAGGATCTCTTAATATCAATGGTGGGAGAGACAGGCACAAGAGGGCTTTAATCTCTGAGGTTTCTAGTCAGAAAAGGGTGGATGTGCTGTTTTTGCAGGAAACACATTCAGATCCAGCAGTTGAGACAGATTGGGGTTTATGGTGGGAGGGTCCCCATGCTCTTAGCCATGGCACTAATGTCAGCGCAGGGGTGGCTGTTCTGTTTAAGGCAGCAGCGAATGCAACCATCATATCCTCCACTGAAGTGGTAGCGGGACGCCTGCTGGTTGTCAGGGCAGAGATAGAGGGTTCTGTGTTTTGTTTTGTTAATGTATACGCCCCTAATCAGGGAGCAGAAAGAGTGATTTTTTTCACTCAGTTAAAAACTGAATTAAATAAGTACCATCAGGATCAGCTGATTGTTGGTGGTGATTTTAACTGTACTCCTGATTTCACTGTGGACAGAATAGGCGAGGAACCACACCCACATTCAGCTCAGTTTGAATAGCACCATTAACCAGCTGGATTTGGTAGACACATGGAGGGTGAAACATCCACAATCCCGACAGTACACCTGGGTGAGGGTCATTAACAGTGGGGTGAGTGCAGCCAGACTCGACAGGATTTATATCTCACCAAACCTTAGCTCTAGACTGGTCCACAGTAGAATAACCCCTGTTGGCTTCACGGATCATCACTTTGTTTTTATAGATTTGATTGTCTCGCCAGGTGAGAGGATTAAGTCCTACTGGCATTTTAATAACAAACTTTTACAAGACAGCAAGTTCTGTGACACGTTTGAGCACTTTTGGAAGTGCTGGAAAAATAAAAAAGCAGATTTTAAGTCTTTGACGCAGTGGTGGGACGTTGGCAAGGCACAAGTTCGGGTTTTTTGTCAACAATACACCTCCCATTCAACTGCTAAGATTAATGCAGAGGTCATGAAACTTGAAGCCAACATCAGCAGTATTGAGGAGGTTTTAAGTAGAGACTCTGACCCTTCTTTAGGGCAGGTGTTGCATAAGAAAAAACTGGAATTGAGCTCTTTCTTGAATGAGAGAGTGAAGGGAGCACTTGTCAGGTGTCGTTTCCTCCAGTTAAAGGACATGGATGCCCCGAGCTCCTTCTTTTTTAATCTGGAGAGATCTGTGGCTCAGAGGAAGCAGATGACGTGCCTTCAGCTTCCAGGAGGTAGAGTAACCACCAGTCCGGGTGAGATGAGGAGCCATACCATGGTTTTCTACGCTGACCTCTTTGGGGCCCAACAGTGCAGCATGCGGTGTCGTGAGGAGCTACTTGAGGGTCTTCCTCAGCTCACTCTGGACGAGAAAGCTGCTTTGGACTGCGAGCTAACTCTGGAGGAGCTGAAAGCCGCCGTCAACCAGATGGCTACAGGAAAGGCACCGGGGATAGATGGTCTCTCCACAGATTTTTATAAACAGTTCTGGAATATAATTGGACTAGACCTTCATGAGGTTTTTATGGAGGGGATTAGAACAGGATTTCTTCCTGTTTCTTGTCAGTGGGCAGTGTTGTCATTGCTGCCAAAAAAAGGTGATCTGGCGTTACTTACTCGGACCAAACCTATTGTGTTCCAGATAGATCGATCATGGACAATATTTTCTGTGTTCGGGACATTCTCGACGTGTGTAAAGTGTATGATCTTGATGTTGGTATTGTCTCTTTGGACCAGGAAAAAGATTTTGATAAGGTGGATCACTCTTATTTGTTTTCTGCACTTAAAGCATTTGGTTTTGGTGATGGGTTTCTGTCTTGGGTTGGTTTGTTGTACAATGGTGCACAGTGTTTGGTGAAGACGGGGGCAGGGCTGAGTCGGCCCGTTCCTGTGCAGAGGGGGATAAGACAAGGTTTTCGGGACAGCTATATACCTTAGCAATCGAACCTCTACTGTGCAGGATGAGGGCTCGACTTAGTGGTCTTCTCCTGCCTGGGTCCTTTAGCGTTGAGCGTCCTCTTGTTGTTTCAGCTTATGCAGATGATGTCAATATTTTTGTCTGCAGCCAGAAAGATGTTCAGTGTTTACAGGATACTCTATCACTGTATGAGAGGGCCACATCTGCACGGGTGAACTGGGCTAAGAGTGAGGCCTTGTTAGTAGGGCAGTGGAGAGGTAAAGTTGTGCCCAGTCTGCCAGGGGGACTTGAGTGGGGGAAGGAAGGGTTGAAAGTTTTGGGCGTGTTTTTGGGTTGTGAGGGTTTTGTTAAAAAGAACTGGGAGGGAGTGAAGGAGAAGGTGTGCGCTCGGTTGTCTAGATGGACATGGTTGCTACCCCAGCTGTCGAATAGGGGAAGAGTTCTGGTTGCCAATAACTTGGTTGCCTCGACCCTTTGGCATAAGCTTATTGCCATCGTGCCACCAAGAGGCCTGATGGAGGACGTTCAGAGAACCATCGTGGATTTCTTCTGGTCGGGGCGGCACTGGGTTCGGGCAGCAGTTTTATACTTGCCTGTAGCTGAAGGGGGGCAGGGGCTGGTGGATATTCAATCAAAAATTGCCTCCAGACTGCTCAAAAACTATTATACAAGTGTGGCTCCAGCTGGCTGGACACAGCCCAACTGCTGCTGAGGAGAGCTGGGCGTTTGGGGTACGATAAGCAGCTTTTCCTCTTAAGAACTGAAGATATGGACCTTAATGGGTTGACATCGTTCTACAACTCTATGCTGCAGGCGTGGCAGGTACTTAGATATTCTCAGGATGTAAAAGAAACTCCAGGAATGTGGCTTTTTGAAGAACCGTTGTTTTTCAACAACTTCCTGAGGACTCGAACATTGCAGTCAGCCAGCCTGAGGTCCAGTCTCAGAGAGGCTGGGTGTACTAAGTTGGGTCACTTGATGAAGATGACTGCCATCTCTGACGTGCTAAGAGTGAGGAGTAACATCACCTCCAGTAGGCTGATTACAAGGGAGGTGAAAGAAGTTTGTGCTGCCCTGGAACCGCCTCAGCGAACTCTGGTGGTGAATCTGTCTTTGTGTGAGCAGTGGAGTGAGGGATGGGAATACAGTTTCCCCTCGCTGACCATTACCCCATCTGTGGGGGAATGGCAGGAGGAGGCAGGCCAGCTACTGTCTTTCTCAACCCCTCAACTGGACAAGTTCCAAGATGCGGGGAAAAAAGAGTTATATTATACCTGCATAAAGGTCTTGAACATGCGGTTTTTGGCTGAGCTGAAGGAGTCGAGGTGGACTGAGTTTTTTGGTCCGGAGGTTTCCCCGAAAGGCAGTTGGCGTTCCCTGTACAAACTACCCGTTGAAAAGCGGGCAGCCGACCTCCAATGGAGGATTGTGCATGGGGCTATAGCTACGAACAGATACAGAGCGCACATCGATCCCGAGCTAGGGGAGGGATGTAGCTTTTGTCATGAGGTGGAAACACTAGCACATTTGTTTGTCCAATGTCCTCGGTTGGCAGATCTGTTTGGTGTTCATAAAAGGTGGGTGCAGGGTTTTGGAGAGGTTTTTTCTTTGGACTTGTTCATTTTTGGTCCAAAATACACAAAGCACAAAAAGACAGTTAATATTTTATTGAATTTATTGTTTGCAACGGCAAAATTGGCCATCTGGCTTACGCGCAGGAACCGGGCTCAGGGAGCTGGAAGTGTGGAGCCAGTACCGGTGTTGGTAGGACTGGTTAAGGCCCGACTGAGGGTGGAACATGCTTACTACAAGATGATGGACAATTTGGTGGTTTTTAGTCGTTTGTGGGCTGTAAGGGGAGTGTTATGCTCTGTGGGGGAGGACGGGGAGTTGGTGGTTTGTTTTTGATTGGAAAAAGCAGTTTGTATTGATAGTATTTGGTTTAATTTTTTGTTTAGTTTTATGTTTCTTTTGTTTTTGTGTATGTTGATTTTTCTGTGATTGTGAATCTTATCTGAAAATGATCCAATAAAGGGACTTTTTGAAACCTCTCCACTCCTCTCTCTGCTCTCCTCTCCTCTCTCTTCTCTCCTCTCCTCTCTCTTCTCTCCTCTGTCTAAATTCCTGTTCCTCTCCTACCCCCCCCCCCATCGTACTGTAGGGCTGTTTGCTTACAAATCTTTTTCCTTTGTTTTCTGGTAACTTACACCTGAGGTGACCATTTCAAAAGCAAGAAATTCTAGTTATTATTACAAAATATAACAAATAAATAAAAATAGGAAAAACAGTCAAAGGAGATAATACTGTAAAAGGAGTATGAAATGAATTATATATATATATATATATATATATATATATTTATGTTTAACTCTTTAATGAAACTAAACTGCACATAACATATCGCACGTCCCATCCTTGAGGCTTTTACGTGTCATCAATTTTAAATGTTTGAAATATAATATATAATACTATGTTTGCTTCCCTCCTCATCCTCTTCTGTTTTCAATAGTGGTCCCCAGGGTGCTCTGATTTGATCTTTGATCTAATATTTAAATTATATATATATAATAATTATATATAACAATATTGTAGTTTTCACCTCCAACTCCACTGTGATCTATCAATTATATCATCAAATAATGAAGTCTGTCAGTGCTGAACTGTGCAGAAGACCCTCTCCCCAGCCTGCATCTCTTTTCTGCCTGCGCTGCTGTCATTCTATAACTGCAGGCGGGGTCAGGGCAGTTTGGACATCACAGAGAGAGGTGTGTAGTGTGGTGCCAGAAGTGATTTATTTATAAATGAAATGGGCACACTGGACACCAGTTTCACTGATGTTTGAATGTAGATGTGGTTTAAAATGAAATGAAAAAATAATACCCTGTCTTCGCTGGTGGCACTCAGGGCAACTGTCGAGTTTGCCTATGCTTAAATAAAGAACCTGCTCTACTGTACAACAAATGTGTGTAAATGTGTCATCACAGAATACTGGGTGGTCACATAAAATAAGGCCAAGTAGGCAGCGCTTATTCAAAGCCATGCACCACCCAATGAATAGCCTGAGGACAGATAATAAGAGGTTCATTCCACTGTCTCTGTTCAGGCACTATGCATGACCTCACACATTTTTCACTAGTCTCCCTCTCTGTGAGCATTTTCTCTTGCGTATACTTTGGGGAGTGTACTCTTTTCTTTGTGTGTGATGTGGGTGGGTGTCTAATAATGCTGTAGTTCATGACAGAAGGTGGCATTTCTTATTAATGGTGACCCTAGTACAAGGCGGGCCCTGCGAACGAGCCTGTGGCAAGGAAAACGGAAGGGAAGGAGGAGAGACAGGCAGCAGCGCTGACACCAATACACCCAACACCGGGGGAAGACACACATTACTGCCACAGCGCACCGTCAAATGGAAATGTTTTGGAAGTGAGTAGCGTTTTAATTATACACGCAGATTTGAAGAGTCACTCAGAGTTCAGCCCCAGGAGAACGGGTCACTGTTTTGTCTCTCTGTTGGAAAACGCACTAAAACGTTTTCGAGGTAGCTCTTCTGTCACGATGAATGTTCTCTAAGGAGACTACATCAACATTCAGTGAGGAGTTGCCCTCAGGAAACTGTCAGTGACATTATCATAGAAGAATCTGTGTACTGTATGAGATGAATGAGATGAACACGGGGGAGTTTAAAGGTCCAAATAGGCAGAGGCGATGTGTGTGCGTTCGCCACTGTTTGGATGCACAGGCAGGGTGGTGTGGAGGCAGGGAGCAGATGTGGGTGATTGATGGTGGATGTCTGAATGAGAACTTCTCAGGCTCAGCTCCTGTAAATTGGTGAGAACTGATGCAATAACCTTAACTGTAGACACAGGGCCATCAATAACACTCACACAGAGCAGCCACATATATGGGGACTATGTGTTATGAACATCAAAGTGCATGTGTGTGCGTTTCTTTTTTTCTTCTTCTTATGAAAAGTACTGAAACAGAAAAAAAAATATCTGACTGAAGAGTCATAAATCATACAAGTGACACCTACAAGCTAGACAATACAAATATGATAAATGTGTGTATATTTTTTGGGAAACAATTGCTGTCAAGTCTGTCAAGCTTTCGGTATTCACATTGCACATATGCAGTTTACTAGCCTAGAAATCTAGACGCACCCTAGCGGCAGCAAATGTAATTTGCAGCCAGGGTCATCTACATCAACATCTTGATGTGGATCTGGCTTGTCAGGCTAGCAGTTTACAACACCTCTTTCACAGCAGACATTTTTGACTTGTCATAGCAGGAGAACACAGGTGAAACAAATGTTCTTAACGATGGCTGAGTTCCATTAAGTACCCCAGTAGGCCACGCCAGTGAGTCAGCATGCAAAACACCAGAGCCCTGTAATTAGCTCACCTGAATGGAATGCACTCGTTATCAGCTACACCTGTGCTTTTCCTGCTATGACTTCTGCTAAAAAAAGGTTTGTAATCCCAGTATCAACATCCGCTCAACATTTTTTTGTAACTTTTGAAACAATGGGTACAGACAGAGGTAGATACATGCAGGCTTCTCATTTTCATCTGCCGATCGTCGACTTAGCCAGCTGGAAAGACAACTGTCCCTAACAGATTTTATCAGCTGTAGCTAGCTAGCTGATTGAGCTAACGTTAGCTACATGAGTTGGTTGGAAAAAGCTTCCCCTAGTCAAGCTGACTCGTTTTAAACAGGAAACCTAAGAGGGGTCTTATAAGGGCACGTGATGGCTACATGCATGATGTAGTGTTTGAAGACTGAGGCTAAAGCTACATGCCTCAGGCAACAAGTCAGAATCCTCACCAGAAGATGACTTTGTTATCCAAAGCTTGACACACCTGTCATGCCTGGTTATGGTTTCTAAGCTGTAGGGGACAGGGTTTAATGAACAGCCAATTGTGATGCCTTTTTCTTTCAACCGCGCAGAGCTGAGTAAGTGATGATCCTATCACAAAGGAACCGCTGACTACAAATGCCAATGCTGCTTTATTTATCTCCCCTGTCCTTGATGCTCCAGGAGACTAAACACTACAGCAGACCGCCAACCAACCCCCACTTTCCATTTCTATCCACACCTTTCTCTTCCTGTCTCTCTCTGTTGTTCATCCAATTAAAACATGCCCATTCTTGTTCTTGTGTGTTTTTAAATTTGTTGAAATGTTTTTTTCTGATGTAGTCTTTTAAAACTTAAAATGCAGGCGTATTACTCCATTTATAATAAGCTTGATGTGTCCAAAAGGAAAATACATTGGTCATGTAAAATTCCTACTTGTGTTGTGTTGGCGCACATGAACAAACATACAGTATGGTTTCATTATGTTATGAGGTTGCAGTCTATCAGCTGAAATTGCATTATATATTGCAACATAATTACATAACCCCCTCTCATTTAAAAACAGAGAAAAGCTCTTTACCTTTTTAAGGATGCCAGTGAGCCTCTCAGTCTCACAATCTATGATAATCTGGCCCTCCTTCCTCTTGTCCAAATCCTGGAACACTTTCAAGAAAGAGGCCTCCGTCATGGTCTCCACATTGACCGAGGTCACCAGCCAGTTCCTCTCCGCTGCTGTGTCCAGAACCTTCTGCAGCACTGACAGGCCTAGACAGAAGTGTGGAGAAAGGTACAACTCTAATTGCAGGAAGTAAGTTCTGACTGAAATGGAAAATAGAAACTGTGTAGGCATTTACAGAAAAAGTTCCCCAAGATGAATGAAGCGATGAATGACCGAGAGCGATCCATAAGTGTCGGCAGCATGAGACATACATTATGTGCAGGCTAATCTTATGCAGTGTGTAGTTATATTATGAGCTGAAAGATAAATTAAAACATGTGGGAACAAAACAGAAGTTGTGCAGAAAAACCAAACTGCTCCTGATAAGCTTATCCATCCGAATCTCCCCTGTAGCTTTAGTGATGAAGTATAACAAGTGGGACAGCACTCTGACTTGTACAGGTGTGCTTTTCCAGTTCATACAGCGCCAGGCTAAATAATCACCACTTTCACACTAACAAATAATCAGCCCATGCACCATCACAGGGGACACACTCACAGCCTGCTTTACGTCCACTGAGCACCAATTACAGGTGGCTTTACTCAATTACACAGTCACCATTACGCTGCAGAGACACTTGAGCATCATGGAGCCAGCAGTAGAACAACCAATGAGCTAAAGGCTCATGCTAAGACAGGAAATAAACAGCAATTAGAGAACACATTGATCTAGAGCTCTGATTTACAGTCTGACTCACTGTTGTACTCCTTTGCTGCTGGCTGTAGACCAATCACATTCCTCTCGCACTGCCAGCCACAGTTGTTCCGCAGAGTAAATCAAGTAATTTCCCCCGCAGCAGACTGGTAGACATTACCCAAATAAATTATAGCAATTACAAAATTTAGAAAATTTAAACTAACACATGATGAAGCTGTATTTGTTTTTTCCAACACTAAGACGGTAAATGTCGTTAGAGCCACCATGGGCCTATACATAATGTGTTTTGTATATCCTCCATGCTTGTTCATGTTCATACAGGCATTGTATGCATAGTGAGCAAATGTAAATATGGCTTATCCACAACAACAGCAACACAGACCCTGTCAAAAGTAGAATGGAAAAGGCAGTCACAACCTCTGAAAGATGATTGCCTGGCCTTATTAAAATGCACACCAGCTGCTCTCCAGGCAATTCACACTGCCTATTTGACATCAAATCATTAAGAAACGAAAAGGTGAATGCTGTTTCACCTCCACATATGACCACAGTACAGTACAATGTAAATACATTATAGACGCACAAAAAAATGATGTGTAAAAATGTACATGGGTACGTATAACACATTTCATTGTGTCTCTATCCATTCACTGTGAATAATTGTAGCCCTTGGTGCTGACAGATTCAGTAGTAGCTGTGAAACTGATGATAGGCATGGGAACACAGGGGGCACTTAACCATGGCTGTGAATAAGGCCACTGGGTCCTGAGGAGAATGGACAACTGTTTTTGAATGGAGTCCCAGTGCCAGTAAAGGTTTCAGCACCATGGACAGCACCATGCAACATAATTATTTCCCACTGAAGCAGTTCACTTTGTTTTATCTTTTCATTCTGTCTTTTTCAATGGTCTTACTTCTTTCTAAGGTATTGATGTGTTTATTTATTTGTTCATCTGGCTATGCATTATGTACATTATATTCCAGCACTTGAGCAAGATGAGTTAATTAGTGCATTATTCATTAACGCTTCATGTTGATGTTCTGTACTGTAATGTATTACAGAACGACCTGGAGTCAACTTTCCTTCAATGTCACCAGTGTGGCTAAACTTTTTCTTATCTTCCATCTATTAGTCATCCCTGCTTTTTCCCTTTTTTGTCTCACTTTGTGCATTGAATATCCTCTCGCCGTTTCAAATGTAGCCATGTGGTTAATGCACCCCTATAAATCAGAGCCAGTCTGGCGGGGAGGCTCGTAAGACTGGCCAAAGTAAAAATGGTTCTCCAAAGGCATCCCTGAAAGAGAATAATATCATAATGGAATCTGGCTGTCATAAGCATCCGTTTGGCCAGAGGCAATACACGGAGACCTGGGCACCAGGCAATCGAGAGTAGAGAAAATAACGCTTTGGGAAAACCATTTCCTGAGTATTGTTTATGAGAGGTTTAATGGGCTATCACATTTGTTATCCTGTTCTTGGCTTTTGAAAATAAAAAACGAGAGGCACGTTTATTAGGGGATGCTGTAAGACAGCAAAATAGATGTTATTAGAAAAAAGGGGAACATTTTTTAAAGCTCCTGAAGTTTTAGAAAATTGACACTGCATATTGTATATTTGTATCCATTATGTGAAGTTCACATAATGGATTAGGGACTGTTTGTTATTTATTTAAGGGGCCACCGGAGGAGTTTTGGGACCTTTAGCCAAAAAAGTCATGACCCTCCCCTCGCCAGCAAAAAAATTATATGACCCTCCAAAACAATTTTGAAAAAAGGCATGACCCTCCCCAGCAATTTATCAATACCTTCTGTAGTAGTTTGCGCTTAGCAAAGATCTACAGATCCCCATTGTTTTTTTTACAGCCAAGACATACATGACTAAACCTCTGCATTCTCATCTTACACATCCCACTCCTCTGTTATGGTGTGGGGGCCATTTCAGTAGATTTACTCACTAACATTGTGGTGGAAACACAATAAGCATGGGAACTAAATGCACACTTCCTGCATTACTGCATTACTTCAAATACTAAGTTACTCCTCTAGTAAACTAGTATTCACATGAAATAAAATATTGAGACCATTCAGCAAGGCACTCTGGGTAATATTCAACACACAAACTGGTTGCTATGGACTCGTCACTAGGCTTCCTCCACTTCGCCGTTTAAACAAAGTGGAATAAACGTATAAAAATCCAAATCTACACAAAACCCGCAATCAATTAGTAAGCTGACATCACATGTATATACATGGCATTTAGGAAACCTTTACTGCAACGTTGGCACGGTAAGATCCAGACTAGTGCACCAGTAAGTTTGATTTTTTGCGTCCTGCTGCTCCCATCATCAGCCAGGTAATATTGTTTTTACTAAAGCAGTATATGAAATCTGATGTATTACCTACCACCATTTAGTTGTTTTGTGTTATTTAAGATATTTATAAAATATCTGGTCATGCCAGATATAATTAATTATTCCACTCATTTTTTAAACAATGCAATTACCCGTTTCAGCCACCAGGGGGGCAGTGCTCCCTCTGCCCCCAGCAAACTCATGGGTCAGACCCATCTCGTAGCGAAGGAGGGCCGAGACTGAGAGCTACATGAAAAAATATGCACCAAACAAGCCACTTTGAAATGTTGCTTTTTTCATGAATACAAAAGTTGTATTCACTGCACACTCAACCCCCACCCCCCACCCCCCCTCCCCCCCCACCCCCCCCGGACTGAAAAATGTTGGATGACCCTCCCCTCAACAAAGAATAAAAAGACATGACCCTCCCCTATTTTCCTCCGGTGGTCCATTCCATAAATACCGAACGGTCCCTTAAAACACTGAAAAAGTACAATATAATACAAATATATTAGACATTAGAGGGCTTTAACCTTTTTATAGGCAATTTCACCTACAAGTGCTAAAACAAAGATACTTTGATCAAATATTTGGAAAAAGCACACACACACGCACACACACACACACACACACACACACACACACACACACACACACATAAAATAAATTCCTCGCAACTTAATAGGATTTTTCTTAAAGGGTTAAAATAACCCTGTAGGAAGGGTGACTACAGCGTAGTATCCAGGCAACAGAGGACTACTGATATGGATTCTACTGGCTCCATCCCACCACTCAATCACACAGGGGCGACACTGCACACAGACACACACACACACACACACACACACACACACACACACACACACACACACACACACACACACACACACACACTACCCAGCAGTTTGTGAGTTGGTAATGAAGGGATCACAGAAGATAAATAAATATGTGGGACGTGTGTGGTGCTATGGCCATCATGAATGAATAGGGCTAGAGGCCACTGTGAAATCTCCCCATGCACTGCTTGATAGTGTGCTTTGCAGAGTGACATGATGGCATCTGTCTTTTAAAGCTGACTTAAGCCTGCGTATGTCTCTCACACACAAGTCACAAACACGAGCAGAGAAAAGTTGCAATAATTTGCATGTGCAAAATGCACACACGTATACAAAGCGTGCATGCTTTTTGGCACACGCACACAAAATACACCCTTCATAGTCATGCTCCAAAACCCACAACACCTGGGACAGATGGGATGGCATTGTGGGAAGGGTATAGCTAGTTTGACAAGTGTGCTGCATTATTTCTGCAGGAATGTTATGAAGATGTTAAACTGTATGCTACAGCACTTTGTGATTTCTTTTGGCATGCTACTGACTGAGGGACTGTTGCAACACTGTTGAGGACCGCTCAATGAAAACCTTATCTTTGTTCCATTGTGTGATTTATCTGCAGGTCAATGTTTCTTTTCTGTGTTCTCCGTCTTTGTCTGAAATAAATGTTCTGATGGCTGCTCATTGCTGTACAATGGCTACGACCCAATTGCTGTCGCCATGGCAATATGAAGACGACTAATGGTGGTTGGTTTAATGACTGGTTTTGCCTCTGACTGTATTCATGAGCACGTAGTTAAATTGCTTTTCAGAAGAAATCATGAATGAGGATGATAACATTCCATATTTAAGATATGAGTGATGGGTGGAGACGGGCAATGTTTTTGAGGTGAAAGAAGGCAGTTCTGGTTAAGCTACATGTATACTCCAAATGGCTAAGCCCACTTCCAAGGCACATCTTTTTATAATGAACTAAAGGTATGTGTTTATTAAACATAAAGCTATCCACTTAAAATGATTAGGCCAAATATTTAACATGATGATAAATTAAATAAATGAGTTCTAAGTTTCCTACCTGAGTCAGAACTGTACATATAGACAAACTTGTTCCATCCGTAGTGGTCGATCACTCCCACCAGAGCATCCTGGAGCTCGGGCCTCAGCTGGATGACAAACTGGTTGGCCGTCTCGATGGGGAATGACGGCGTGACGAAGCAGACATGCAGCGCTCCGCAGAAGGACATGAGCATGTTGACCGTCTTCCTGTCATACAGGCCGATGATGGCATACACACCTTTGGAGAACTGGGAGCAAACTGACAAAGATAAAAGCGAAAACAGGAAGAAGGTTAGTATTTGGACTCATTAGAGGATTATGGAATATTTGAGTTAAACTGAGAAAAACTCCTTTATAACTGAAAATAAAAAACTAATTTATAATTTTATAAGCATTGTAAGACAACATACAGTAGATTTAACTGGATAAACCAATTCACACTCTGCACAATGCAAGAGAAAATCTGATTATCTGATCTGTTTTGTCTCTTGTTGCATGACACCTACATGCTACAGATTTCCTCATGTGGGAGGGACAAAAACGTATTTAGTTGAAGTTAAAGTGATTAGTCCAATAACCAATTAAACAGTCAATTCCAGCTTCTCCAATGTGAAGATTTGCTGCTCTTACATAATAGTGAATTAAACATTTTTGAGTTTTGGACTTTGGTCAAACAGAAAAAAGGCATCTCCTTAGAAAATTATGCTGTTCAATTTCACAATTTCATGATGCTTTATAGACCAAAAAACGGATCAATTAATTGATTATGGAAATAGTCGTTAGTTGCCGCATTGTATTCAATTTTTGAATGAACTGAACAAGCTAAACTGAATTGAACTAAACTGAATTCTAGGGAGTGTTGACGTTTTTGTTGTGCTTTTGTTTTCATTGTTGTCTATCATCTACATTAACAAACAAATGTATAAAAAGAAACTATCTTTGATTTTTTTTAAATAACAAAACTGAAGAGAGAATAAATGAGACCATTGACTGTCATTGCTCACAATTTGTTAACCCTTTTAATTAAAACCTGAGTCATCACACAGTGCTTTTGTAAATAGCTCTAATAGCTTTTCCCCTTGCATCCATTCAACTGCACTTTGGCATGTTTATGCAGATCTGGCCAGTTTGTCTATCTGTATTCCACCAGTCTGTGTGTTTGCCTTCAGTGAGAGATGCAAAAGGTGAAGGCAGATTAGGAGTAGAGAGGTTAATCAATGCATCCCCAGGGTTCCATTGACATTTTACTGGCAGCAGGAGGCATTTGCATCTCTCATTTGCTTTTCTCCCTCAGTCTCTTTCTCCCATTGTCTGTTTGTCACTCTAGCTTCCTTTACACCCTATAACATCTCAAAATAGCTAATTTATGTTCACAGTTTTCATTTTGGAAGGTATGTCTCCATGCTTTCAGCATAGTGTGCTATCTTTGCACTCGCAGGTATGGCCTGGGCTATTTTCTGCGATGGTGATGGGTGGGCCTTACTTATCTCAGTATTTACCAAACAGATTGAAGCCGCTGCCTGTCCCCGCACGGGGCCAGCTCGCTGCTAGGAGCTGAGGGCAAGATAGAGGGAGGATGGCCCATACCCAAAACGCCTAACCCGTCACAGACCTGCACCCGCCGGGCAGCCACGTGTTTGCGTGTGTGTGATGGAGATGTAGGGAGAGTAAAAAATTCAGCGGTACCACACACACACACACACACACACACACACACACACACACACACACACACACACACACACACACACAGTCTCTAGTGCTCCAAAAGCCTGGTGACTCACCCTACTTAAAGCAAGCCCTGAAATAGACATTTTGAGCCTCGCCACACTGACTCAGTAACAGAACTATCTTTCCTTCATGGTCTGCACACGCTGTTGCTATTAAATCGACACTCTCCCAGCTATTGCTTTCCATGAGCACACATTATATTTCCCCTTACAATTTTCTAGGACCAATTTCAGCCGTGGCCTCCATGTTCTGCCTGGATGAAAGGTAATGAGAGCTTGTTTGACTTTTTGTGCAGTGTCCCATTACTCTACCCTGCAGCAGGTTACCATGTTTCACTGAATGTGAGTCATTTCTCATACCTACAGTATGTGTGTCTGACAAAAAACGTGCAGCCATGTGGCATGGACCTCCTGCTCCGAGCTGGCAAGAGAACCATGTGCTTGTCTAATTCGACAAGAGCATGACACAGAACATTAGTGTAACTCAGCAGTCTTGGGTCTTGTTCTGATAGCAGTGTACAGGAGAGGCGTATTGAGTGTGTCTGTGTGTGAGGGGCTAGTTAGCGTTGCTCCACATGTGTAACGACATCAGGGCTAAAGTGATCTGTAAGACCCCAGCAACACCTGTCCACCCTGGCACTCCATGTCTCCTCGCCACAGTTACAGCTGCCATGGCGGCAGAACTGAGGTTGCCCAGGCAACGTTCTGTTTCTCTGGCAAGGATTACAGTAGCTCAGAGCTGCTAAAGGACTGTTGGAAGATGAAGTGGGAATCGTGAGTGTTTGGACATTTTGTCATAATTAGGTTTCCCCTCAAGGAATTAGCAAATTTGCAAAACGGACTTGGTTTTGCAAAATCCTCAGATAATTTCTGAAATAATGGAAGCACATTTCCACAACATCGCATTTTTATTTACACTCAAAACAAACCATAATGTTTTCCAAAAGTCAACAAAACTCTTCAGCATACAGATGAAGCTAAACGTGAAGCTAAACTTTCCATATGAATGAACAATAAGTTGATTTGCATTTAGTGTGGTCAATGAGTTTTGGGCTGCAGGAAAGAGAGAAAAAACTCCAATCCTAAAGGGACTGATACTGGCACAACAGGAGGAGCTGTCAGAAACAGCTCACATAGCTACTGTCTTCCCTGTTCTCTGTTTCCTGTGCCCTGCAGCTGTTCCTCTGCTTAGCATGAGCCAAATATGAAATGACAGACGTGTCTGTGCCGGCTGCACAAAGTGGGCGTGTTAGTGACAGTTGTTACTGCATCTGAAGTTGTGGATGATGGGAGGGTGATGCTAGAGGGTGGTAGGCAATACTGCATCCTTGATACTGCCCATGAATGTTTATAACCCAGCAGAAAATCACATAATACTACTGGACCATTACTGGTTCACTCCAGGGCTGGACTGGCCATAGGGCATACCGGGCATTTGCACGGTGGGCCGTTGGTGATTTTTCGTCTTTTGTGGGCCGATGTTTTTTTTTTTTTTGCAACGGTATAAACTATTAAAAGTGGTGGATTGGCCAATTGGTCATGATCGACTCTGGGCTGGACCAATTACAGCCGAGGAGGTCAGAAGCACCCTCCCCCTTGCAACGGCTCAGCAATCACATACAATTGCTGAACAAAAATGGAGAACAAAAAACGCAAAGGAGGAGCAGAAAAAATTAGGACCAAAAAGAAACTAGCCCTTCAGGCAGATGCTGCCAAATGTGCTAAAATATCACAGTTGTTTGGTGGTGGCTATGGTGGAGCTTCCACTTCAGTAAAATCAGCAAGTGATAGAGGCCAGCAGGTTGAAGAGGGAAAGGGGAGGCAGGAGGAGGAGAGACCCGAGGAGGCCGCCGGTCCAAGTGGCAGAACTGAACTTGAGGTAAGTTATGAGCTGCAGTCTATCTGGGTCAGATATAAACCAAGTTTAGGTGTAGCTTATTTTCGTTGTGCTTGCTAACTTTTTACAGTCAGTTACAATAACTTCTACTGTGTGTGTGTACTAGTTAGCATGACAGAGTTTCTATACTGCTGGTGCTATGATGTTACTGAGAGTGAATTATTGATAAGGTTAGTTAGTATGGGTTGCCAAACGTCCCGTAAAAAACGTAATCGCCCCGTATTCAGAGAAAATATTACGCGTTACGTATTGAGGTGAAAAGGAACGCGATTTGTATTTCAGCTAGAATGAAAAAAAGACACAAAGCTGGAGTTATCCTGTGTCTTTACGCTGAGCAGCTGCCTCGGCTTCTCTCATTCTCTCCCCCTCCTTCTCTTGTTGATCAGCTGATCGGTTTATCAGCTGTTTGCTGGAGCCACAGCCGTAAAAGCTGCTGATCAGGTTTGGATATCTGGTGAGAGAGAAACATGAAGGTGAAACCAGATTGTCAGAGATTTGGTCTCAGCAGAGCTGCACCACGCAGATTTATTGTCCTTACTGAATCATCAGAGCTGAACAGGTGATGGAGAAACAGGTTTATCTTTTAGGTGACATGAATAAGTTGAAGGGAAGTTATGAACCGTTTCTGAGAGACAAATAACACCAGGATCCTTTTCTACATAGCTGACAGCTGGTAACTGTGCAGGGGCGGGTCTAGCAAAGTTTTGCCAGGGGGCCAGGTAGGGCATTAACTTAATTGTTATTGCCTAAAAGAACAGTCAAATGAATAGGTTTAGTATCTTTCTTCACTTCAAACAAGTCACATGCTCAGAAAATGCTTAGAATGTGTCCATCTTAATAGGTTTTAATGCATAAGACAGTAGATAGAATAAATATGAGATTGGTGTATTAGGCATTTATAAACATGTTTTCTTACAGCCTTAATCTGTCATTGTTTCGTTTCAGACTGTCAGTCAATTTTGGAAGCCTGAAGTGGGTTCATTTTAAGTAAGTACTATATAGAATATGATTCAACCATTTCTCTAGAGTAAACATACCAGTACTGTCATCGTCTGAAAAAATCCATTAAGTGCAAGTCTTTCTCACCCTTTGCTGTCTGTCCTTTCTCTTCTTAAAGGTTTCCATATATTAAGATATGTTCAGTGTTGCTGCTGTGGAAGTGTTGTGGGTGACTTTTTATTGATGCAGTGAGTAAATAGTCTTTGATTATACAATTCAATTACAATCTGTCCTTAATAGATTTTATTATTTATCTAATCGTTGTTCCTTTCTGTCCTGTTTTTCAGGGTCTAATCATACTTGAAGAGGTTCTCTAGACCATGCAACGTTTTAAGTTCCTACGTAAGTACTAGTGTATATGATTCAGCTATTTTTGTGGAATAAAGATACAAGTACTGTGATCATATGAGCAAGTCCAACAAATGCCATTCCTTCTCACCCTTCTCTGTCCTTTCACTTGTGTCCTGTTTTTCAGGGTCCCATCATAATTTCTTAATAAGTAAGTACAGTATATGATGTCAGTCTTTTCAAACATTTCCTAGATACTGTACCAGTACTGTGTGTAAAATGCCATCAAAAAGTCAATTAAGTGTTATTCTTTCTCACCTTTCTTTCTCTGTCTCCTTTCACTTTTTAAAGGCTGCCATGTTAAAAAAAATATTTTGTGCTGCCATGCTGTTTGTTAATGTGGTAAATAAATAGTTTATGAAAATATCACTAAATCTGTCATTTATTAATTTTAATATTCATTAATGATCATGTCTCACCTCTAGTCTTCTCTGTCTTAATTTCAGGTTTCCACCATGTGTTGTAGATAGTTGAGGAGGTTAACTCGACCAAGCAGTCTTTTCTTTTCCACTAAGTACTGTTTAGAATACCAGAATAGGGAGGATGGTGTAGGTTTAAGTTTATTAGATTGATACATATATACCAACAAGACAGTGGACATCGCTGTCAGAACAGCGTTTGTTTTCATTCAAAGGCTTTATGGCTTTGCCAATAATACCTGGTGGGCCGGTCTCTAGTCAAAATGCCCGGGCCGGTTTTTTGTCCCCGTCCAACCCTGGTTCACTCTTAAAAATAAAGTCTGACTTTGACTTTCTGACTACATTAATAATGAAGCTGTAAAAATTTAAATAATTATTGTTTCTAAAAACTTATGAAGGGCTTAGTTTTGCACACTGAACCTTATTTAACAGATGCTCAGAAATAAAAGAAACAGAATCTCTACAAAAAAAAGTTGTCAAGTTGTTGAAAGTGAAAATATCCAGATGTCAAAGTAAGACAATTTGAATGGGCACTATGTAAATACAGGTTCTTTTTTCATTGCAAACTGCATGAGTCAAAGGTGTCAAGGTGCCTTCGTGCATGGCACCCGCCTCCAGGCCGCTCCACTGGAGCTACACACCGACCTGTGTGTAGGACTGTGGTATTGCAGAGCAGCTCCTTTGTGTGGGTGTGTGTGATTCTTTTTTTTCAATAGCTCTGCATTGCTTGATATGTCAAATAAAATCAATGAAGTTGAATTGAATTGTACCGGCTGCAGTCACAAAACATTTTTTTAAATGTATTTTTTGGGGAAAGCCAAAACCAGGTTTGCAAGAATCAATATGAGGTACGTTCTCGAGCATGTTGGCTCAGTAAACACATGTACTGTGGACTGGTTTACTGTGATCGCATGCAAACCACAAATTCTGATATGGATGTTATATGCATTATACGCCTCCACAAACACACAGCAGGAACACAGGGCTTCTACTATTTCCCTCCCATGGGACTTGCATGCCATTATCCTGTGCAACATTAAGGTCAGCAGTAGAAAAGGAATTTCACAGCAGCAGAAAGCTAGGTTCAGCTGGAGGGAACGTTCTGATTGGAGGGTTCTTGTTCAGCCATCCATAAAGGTCCTTTAAAAAAATAAAATAGATCCTCACTAATGAGGAGTGACATAGGACATCCAATTTAGGTGGCTCATCTTATCAACTGATCAACTATATACAATTCTCTATTCTGTGTATTTTGTACTGTGACACTCAAAAACGTCCCCTCTGGGCATCGCCGGACAAAGACCGTGGGATGGAAGAGTGAGCAGCTGAATCCAGCCCAGGTTTCCTCCACCTCAGCATAACCCTGCCAGATTGACTCCCAGAGTCACACCCCACCTTCATTCAGTCTCAATCCTACTCCTACACCCGGTATTATTCTGTCCATCCAATATCACCTTTACACCACAAGACTGCAGATTTCAGACTGATGCCTGAGGAGGTCAAATCTGTTTTCTTTTTCAGTCAAAACTGGTCGTAAAATAGGACAAACCAAAGACAAGCAAGGACACTGTATCATAGGGCTGCAACTATCTATTATTTTCCATCATCCATCATTTTTCCAACCATCAGTCCAAAAGCTAGAGATATAATCATCATGATATAAACGAGAGGAAAATAGCATATCCTCACATCTGAGAGGCTGGAACCAGAGCATTTAGAACAAAACTGTTCTAGTCTTTTGTTGTTTAGGGACTGTTCGTTTTTTTTTATTTAAGGGGCCACCGGAGGAGTTTTGGGATCTTTAGTCGAAATAGACCTGACACTCCCTTCACCAGCAATACATTTTGGATAACCCTCCAAAATGATATGGAAAAAAGGGATGACCCTCCCCAACAATGTGTTGTTTTTTTTTAACAGCCAAGACATACATGACTAAACCTCTGCATTCTCATCTTACACATCCCACTCCTCTGTTATGGTGTGGGGGCCATTTCAGTAGATTTACTCACTAACATTGTTGTGGAAACACAATAAGCATGGAAACTAAATGCACACTTCCTGCATTACTGCATTACTTCAAATACTAAGTTACTCCTCTAGTAAACTAGTATTCACATGAAATAAAATATTGAGACCATTCAGCAAAGGACACTGGGTAATAAAAACAACGCTGGTTGCTATGGACTCGTCACTAGGCTTCATCAGTCATTATATATTTTAGCATATAGGTAACGCTGCCAAAGCTGAACATTACCCAAAACTCCATTTTTCAGATGAGCATGGGAGCTTGCATGCTACCACTCCCTCCTTCTCAAATGCCTTGAAAAGGCTGTCGTTATATATATATATATATATATATATATATATATATATATATATATATATATATATATATATATATATATAATATCACCGGGACCGAAAGGATATTTGAGTCAGGTATGGCTGCAGCCTGGAGACCTCCCGTCTCATGCCTGCCCGGCTGGTGCAGTCTGCGAGCTTCGACTTTTCAAAATAAAAGCTTGCGTCTGGTCCGTTATGTTTTCATACAATGTTTTGGATGTTTTTGAACTAAACAGTACGGCAATCATGCTAATGAATAAAATATTTTTTTCATCAGATGTCTTAGTTACAACACGATGGAGCCAGCAAAGCAGTTTTGTGTTTATATGTGTGAGTGGGATTTATTCAGTTTGGGAAATCCGGTCTCTAAAGCTACAGCTCAAATAGTCTGGCTGACTAAACAGGGAGGGACCCATCTGCTAGCGATAGGGGCCGAGACTGAGAGAGCTACATGGAGCTACATGGAGAAATATGCACCAAACAAGCCACTTTGAAATGTTGCTGTTCTCATGAATACAAAAGTTGGGTGACCATCCCCCCTAGACTAAAAACATTGGATGACCCTCCCCTCAACATAGAATAAAACTTTTTTGTTGATGATGAGTTATATTCTTTTAAAGTGCACCATGATGAGGTTTTATCACAAAAAAGGATTTCTGCATAAAGCCCATCTCTGTGCTCCCAAACAAGTCTTAAATGTGCTTGTATTAACTATTGCAGGTGTGGGCCTAGGGTTTATGGTGCTGACAGTAAACGGAAGGTCTCTGGATCATGTCTGTTTGGGGATCAATGTTGATTTTCATTCCCCTTCTCTCTCTCTCTCCCCTCATGTCCTGTGATCTGTATACTATCAGCTTTTGAATAAAGGCATGAAACACTCCGCCAAAATAATCATATATATATATATATATATATACATATATATATAAAAACTAGTCCAGGTATGACAACAGGTTTCAATTTTGGATGGCATAGAGTCCCTTTACTTAGCTGCTAAGACTCATATTCACAGGGTACACTATACTATGTTTTCAATATTTGGTTTAAGGTATCCTTTTGAAAGATGAAAGGGATGACAGGAGAAGGGAAGTTGGTGTCACATCAGGCAGTAATATACACCACCTCGACAAGGGTTAAGGGTTGCTCAATCAATCACAGAGCACTTTGAGGTGAGAGAAAAACATCTGACACCATACACTGGAAGATGCACACAATCATCCTCCACTCAGCCACCCATGGCTAATAAATGTCAGATAATGTGTGTAATAAAAACAGAGAGCATGTTGTGGTCCCTCTGGTCCCATCCATCTTCGGGAGAGCTAATCAGCTACCTTAATGAGAGTCGATATCCGATTCACACATAAGCACATGTGCATGCATGATTCAGGACCTGCACATGCTCCCTGCACTCCCCTCAAAAAAATATCTCTTGCTGGTTTTGACAAGGGGGTGTCTCACAGTCACACATACAGCTTGTGCTTGTGAAGAATCCCTCATGTGATTGCTGGGGGTGGCCTACTCCATGAGCCCTCCAACACAGAATGACTCACAGTGCTAAGGCTAAACAATATGGGAAAATAATCAAATTGCAATTTCTTCAAAGCAATTATTTAGATCCCAATTATTTAAGCCAATGTTGTGATTGGAATTCAGTTTGCGGGTTTAAAAAAAGTTCCTTATCTTTTGTATTATTCCCTGTACACACACAATAAATCATTCTATAGTATGATCAACACATTGGATACAGTAAACTTATAAACTTCTCTTTTATGTAGGCCAGGCCTATGTGTTATGATAAAATTAGATGAACTGATGCATGAATTAATATGAATAACATCTTCATTTAGCTATTGAATTGAAAAACGAGACTGTGGTTGGGAAGCAGGGGAGACTTTGTTTTGCCGGCGTTGATGCTCACATCGGGGCTAACCCCCATCTAGTGACTGTGAAGCATGACACAGGGACATTACTTGGGTCTTGAGAAGATGCAGCATTTATTCATAGACAAACTGAAACCTAGACTGTACATATACTACTACTACAACTTTACTGCTAATTTCTCCTCTGCTCCGATAGCCAACACCAGTCTGCTTTCAGCGCATTCACTCTCACTCGCATATGTCTACGTGGAGCGTAGGGCAGCGTTCCGACCCTCTGTTTGGCTAGATTGTGTAGCATTACCGAAAGCTAACTTTTTATCTCATTGCAGCTTTAGCAATTTGAAAATTGCGCCTTATTACATTGCAATGTCGATTTGAATGCATTTATCGTTAAGCCCTACAGTGCAATAAATCTCCTTTTATTCAGAAGACAGGGATCTAGGGGACAGGGACCCAGGGGAACTAAACGCAGGACCAACATGGATCTGCATTAACGTCTCCAGACAAGACTGAGTAGGAGGGTTTTACTGCAAGGACAGTTTTCTCCAGGATCTCCTACGAATGACTGGAAATCTATTCTGGAGAAAATGATTTATTCTGTGATCATGTGTCAAAGTAATGCAAAGAGATGATTTCATCCATGCATACTTACGTAATGCAAAACAGGTTTTTAGGACGGGGTGGGTTTTGCCTCACTGCCTTTCTACCTCTCCAGAGTATCTATATGCCCCATGGAGTGTTGTGCTCCAGAGAGGTGCGCTCGCTATTACCCGGTATAAACAGCTTTAGCGCTTTAGGTTTAGGGGAGCTTTACTGTCTGTGCAAGGCCGGGCAATAAAATTGTGTTTATGTTATCACTGTGTGTGGCAAAAGAGAGAGACAATAACAGAGAAAAGGGAGGAAAAGGCCGACAAGGAGTTGAAGTGAAGATAGAAAGAAAATAGAAAAAGAAGGTGGGCAGGAAGACTCTAAACTCTTAAGCTTCCACCGCTGGGAACATCGGTGATCAGAGCAGTTGACCAGCCAAACAGATCTTAGATTAATGTCGGGATGCGTTGGATCCTCATGAGAGATTACATTAGTCAAAACGGGGGTAATAGAAGGTTAATAAGGATGAGCCAAAAAGCAAGCGTGTCTTGAAAATGTAGGTGAGGGTGGACAGAAGGCAAAGATGGTTTCTGGAGAGGAAGAAACAGAAGCATTAGTGTCTGTGAGAGGAGATGATAGGGAGACTGCTGTGAACAAAGGGAACAGATGCCAGCCTAGCAGTGGGAAACACAGAGACCGCACGGCGAATCTAGATCCCTCCTATTTCCTCTAAGTAATAAAACAATGGCACTGCATCGCCTCATTAAATGGGTAATCGAGGGTGTGAGAGCACTCCCCTCAGCTCCGAACACATCTCTCTCTTTCTGTGTCTCACTCTCTAACCCTTTCACGCCAGGCCATTGTCTCTCCTCATCGCTGTTTCTCGCTACGTTTCCAATCGCCTGCTAAATAAATGCTTACCTGGGCAGCAGGTCAGAAACCCAGCCCAGACCAACTCCTGTCAGGGGGTATGGAAACTCCAATTATCTCCTTAACAATCATCCCTTCGTAATTATCTCCCCATCTGCGTATCAGTGTCGACAGGTGCAGAGGGACGGCCCCGCTCACACACTTTTTCTCTGACAGAAGAAGTGATGGAGGTGGATATGTGGAGCAAGAAGAGGCAAACACACAACCTGCATGCTAATTCATTAGGAACTGCTACAAAGTATATAACTTCAAACAATTGTCTTCAACAAATTCCAGCTGAGCCACTGGGAAATTAAGTGTTCATCAAAGGACTTGGGCAGACTCTATGAGTACAACCAGAAACGTTGCATTCATTTTCTTACAACAAACTAGAGCTGCAGGTAACAATTACTGTTATTGCTGATAATCTGTTGGTTATTTTGTAATTAATCAGTTAATCTGAAAACTCTATCCAATGTATCAGAATACTGACAAATGACCACATTATTCCCCATACAATTCCCCAGAGTCATCTAAAAGCAGCAAAATTATTTAGTTTAAAAAGCTAACAATGGTACTTTTGCTCAATAAATTACTTAAATGAATATTTGATTATGGTTGTCAATACATTTTCTATCACTTCAGAAATGTTTTAAAGATACAATGACCAGACAAGAAGTTAATTAAACATTTTACAAAGGTAATTGACAGTTTGCAAATGTCCGATCATAGCTTGGCAACTGTAACCACTCATGTCAGGCCTGTCAATCTTTGGATTTCTCCTCATGTTTTTAAACTTTCCAAAACCAAAAAAACACAAGTGTACGGAATTAATAAAACTGTGTTTATCCGTTATAACGTAATCTGCAAATGTTAGCAGACTTGGCTAACTAGCTTACTTTCTAGTAATGCTTACATAGCGTTGTTTCCAAAGCTAAGTTGCATATCTGAGTTGGAGGATTCAAGACTCTCATACAGCGTTCTCCTTTCAAAATGAGTCAGGCAGACAGAGTTTTTGACCAACTGTCACAGGTACAGTACCTAGCCACAAAAAAATATACTTGCGACATTGTCATTTCAGGGGGGATAAATCTATGGTCACCAGCTAGATTTGAGAACATGCTTTTGTCCACCTTTGTCTGAAGTCAAGGACTCTTGGATTCTCTAGGTTTTGAAAAAAATCTTAAAATTTAAAGTAAAATTGCGACTATTAATATTGTTAACTGCATATGTCCCATGCAAGAACGGAAAGCCTGACAGGCATAGCAACAGTAACTAAGGGGGGCAGGACTAAGCGAACAGTCAATTACATACAGCAAGAATCCAATATAAGCATGCATTAGTCCTGCTCACTGATTTGTAACATTAGCCTCAAAAGTCTAATAGACAGATATACGTGGAGCCACAGTATAAATGTTATTCTGTGGCGGTAGACAAATGCATATCGTCCCATGGTATTGTTGTCTTATTGTCCACCCATAATGCCTGATCAACCTTTTTTTTCCGTTTGCTTTACCAACATTCAGCAACTGTTGCAGATCTGGTGTCATGGCAAGGCAGTCATTTTGTACTGCGAGCATCTGTGCACAACAGCAGTCTTGTGCTGTCACTGTAAGAGCAGTTGCACTATGTCACAGTGTTTAATATGCTTGTAGGCTTTGTTCCTCATTAGAGTACACAGAAGCTCCTGAGATGTACTGTATGACAAAAGAGGGACACGCTTCTGTCTTTGCTGCAAAAACATGACAGCTGCCATCATCCGGCGCTCGTCCCTCCACCCAGCAGCACAGATCCCACTCCTCATCTCCAAACACATTGTTTTCTAATTGCCAGCCCCACACGTCTCAGCTAAGACCTCCATGTCCAGCTGTCATTACCTCCAGAGACGACAGATTTGTTTTAAATACTTGGTGAGCTTGTATGAATACAGAGAAGGATTCGGAGCAGGCTTAGAAAGACAATGAGGGGGAAAATAGAGAGTGGACACAGTCGGGTGTGTGTGTTAATGTGATGAATGAGGAGAATATGTGTGATAAAGACTTTTGTCTTACTGATCATTGTGTCAACACAACAGAATTCTCAAACCTCAGGGCACTGGATGGCCATTGGGTTGCTTTTATGTGTACGTTGTTCTTAGAAAATGGTCATACGGCAGGTGAGGAGATTAAATAACAGGTTGCTTATTTTTTCCTTCCTAAACGTTCCTCTCTTCCCTCACTCCATGCCCCATGTGCACATGCCCTCTTCCTCTCTTTTTTGCAAAGTAACACAGGCACACACCGCACACAGAAACAATCTCTATCTCCATTCTGCTCCACACTCTATAACTCTGGCTCTTGGGGAGCAGTTTTGGCTGATCTACATTGATTGCTATGGGCCATTCTCTATCCCTGGTGCTCCGGAGCAAAAGAATCCGAGCCTTCTCATTCATCAAACCAGCACCTGCCAGACTCTAGCCCAAGAGAAAAAAAAACGTTAGTTTCTTTTCTCCCAATTCTCTTTGTTTTCTCCACAACAAATAACTGTCATGTCCCGAACAGTCAGGAGGGAGCGGTGATCTGCTATTTGTCCGCCTTTTTCAATAACGCATTGAACACTGTAATCCCTCTAAACATGCATGCACTGTGGAAGTTAGTCACCACAGCTGTACCTCAACGACTGACATGCTAGCTACACAATAAAATACAACACCCCAGAGCCTCACTGACACCGGCCACCCGGCCTGAAATGGCAGCTTGATCTCCACCCCCCATTCTCTTCTTCTTAACACTTTCATCCCAGCTGACACCCTCCTTTCTGGGTTGTTGTTGCCCCTTTAGGGAGAGGGAATTGGAGCAAAAAGGATGAATACAAGAAATACAGAAATAAAGTCTCCAGGTGACATACTTTTTTTTGTTGGTTGTCCTGGAAGATCCTATAGCGAGCTAAATATTTCTAAGCATTACAGTGCGTAACACAGTCAGTTCAATTGTCTTTCTTTTCCTGCGGCGTTATTATTACATATTTATGCTTGTAACCATGAAGTGATAGCATTGGATGTGCTGCATTGAATAATACATTAAATGCATCTGCTGGAGCTCTGTCTCTTGTTAGCTATAGTGTGTGTGTGTGCAAGTGTGTGACCACAGAACTTCACAAAGCAGTCTCACATTTCTATTTAGTAGTTAGAGCAAGAAACTACTCTGATGAGGAAAAGTAATGTGGCAGTAGATGGACTCAAGCTCTAATACTTTAATCTTTGCTTTGAATTATCGAGATGAATTACTTCAGGTCTGTTAAAAATAACTCAAATAAAGCAGAAAAAAAATATCCCTCCTTGGTTGACCTGGTCATAACCTGTCAAAATATGGAAGCAGTGTTGATGGATCAGTAGACACTGCTATGTAGCAACGGGTGATATGCCAGAAAGGTTGGGAGTCTAAAATACTTTATTTTGAGATAAAACTCTAAAAGTGAATACACTTGAAGCACAGTACATCAAAGTTGAATCAGGAAGTCAGTTAAGGTAATCATTTTAGTGTTATTCTTTATTTCTTTTATCAAATTGGTTTGGTTAGGGTGTATTTAAAACCTGTTCGACTGTTTGGCTGTTCATGTTTTTTGCTCTGTCTGACTTCTTTTTAGGGAAGACGCAGTGTTCAATTCAATCAGCAATTACAATGAGTGAGTACAATGATATTATTACTGATAAGAACGATGGACAAAACTACAAAAATAAATTGTAATAACCTGAAATTATCCTATTATGTTGAGTCACACTTGCAGCCATCTGTGAATATCCACTCTGCCTCTCAGTCACTGCTAGAAAAATAATTCAACGTATTTCATAAACGTTGACCTGCAACTTGGCATGGTGCATGAAAAGAAGTCAAAACATCCACATGCCATCTTTCCATTGCAAACACCCAACGTTCTGTCCTGATGTTTCATTTTGAGGAGTGATTTATTTATCACACCTGGATTTTGGGGATCTGAAAGCTAAACTTACAGCCTTACACTATCCAATGTTATCAATAACTCAATTAATAAATCCAGTACCATGAAAACAAAAAAAATAAATACATGTTTATATTTATTATTGACAGTGAATATCACTGGCATCGTGGATATCATAGTCATGATTTACCATCAACGACCACCCCTGTACTCGACCTCTACCTGTACACTCTCTCTGTGAAATAGACCTACATACATCCCATCAACAATTCATATCTGTCCTCCAAGCCTGCCCGAATGGAAGCAACCCCCCCATCATCTGTGCTGTATTGATCGGCTGGGCAGGCCTCTGTGTGGTGCTCAGTTCATTGATCATGGCTGCCTCATAGATCCTCTTCCAGTCCTCTTTAAACGACCCTCAGAGACCCGAGGAAATACTGCCGCCTACATTGTAGTGACAACACATCGTCTTTTATTATCAGGATAGCTGAACTGGACAAACAGTCAAATGCGAGTTAGTGACTCGTAAAGGATAAATGTACAAAATACCACTGTCTGAAATGTTTAATTTTGTTGCTAGGTGTAATATTCTGATTTCAACCAGAAATAGCCAAAAGCTTAGCCTAAATCTCACTACACACATGTAGGACATCAAAGAGAAAAGTAGATAATATAGGCGTGAGCCTGCAGGGGATTTGACATGAAGCTAGCGATTCAGTGACGTCCTTATTACAAACCAAGTCAATAGCAGATTATGGTAATGTGGTATCAAACTGAGGGGAACAGTGACTAATATTCTCCATGTACAAACATCATCCCTGGCAGTTATTTTTAACCACTGGAAACATGTAAATTGAGCAAGTCCAACGGGCGCTTTCACTGAAAATGTGAAAACAAAGGCACATATAGAAAAAGAGCCATGATCCATAATAATAAATGCTACAAACACAGGTGCTTTACCACTGTATGCCTTGGTTTGTGTATGTGAATGAAAGGGAGAAGATAGAGAAATGCAAATTAGCTCCTGTATCATGTCTCACATTATGCCGACAGCGTTGCCATCGTCATTACTTCCCCAATGACTCTGACTCCGAAGGCGGGAAATGAAATAAATCAGATTCCATTAACATTCAAAGTTTTTATCTATTATGTTTTTCCCTTCTCTCTCCTCTTTCTTTTCTTTTTTACCTTCATCCCAGTCCACCCAACCCCCCAACCTCCTGCCTCTGTTCTCCTGCTTTTTAGGCAGGTGCCACCCAGTGTGTGTGAGCATGTGAATGTGTGTGTGTGTGTGTGTGTGTGTGTGTGTGTGTGTGTGTGTGTGTGTGTGTGTGTGTGTGTGTGAGCATGTGAATGTGTGTGTGTGTGTGTGTGTGTGTGTGTGTGTGAATGTGTGTGTGTGTGTGTGTGTGTGTGTGGTGGGAGGGATTGCTTCTGGATGAAGTGGCTAGTCATAAGAGCCAGCTGATGAGTATCACCCTCATCCGGAGCTCCATTCACCCCTGTGCACAAGGGCCCATTCACCCGCTGCTTTTCACACTTGTGGACCCAAAAATCCCCGGGCACGTTCCCACACTTTCACACGCTTACAGAGGTGAACTGTCACTCACTCAAGACATTCTACGCCAGAATAGGCACCCAGATGCAAACACACACATATACACTCCTCCACACAGGCATGCGAAATAGAAACCCAGGAATAGACTGCTCTTCTCATCTGACTCATTATAAGCAGGCCCTGGAGCCCTTGTTTTTTCCTTACAAACACATCTCTATAGCCTTCACATCCAAAAAATCTTTCAAAACGAGTGACACGCAGGAGGAGAAGGTGTCACTTTCCTTTTTGCTGTCTCCCTCCGCTGTAAATCTTTCTGAGACGCTTGTTCTACAGCCCACCATCATACCCATGGTCTGCAGTGATATGCGTGACACACTGAAGAAACATGAAGAACTGGATCTGTGGATCTCCTGTAGTGCTGACAGTACCTGGATCTAGTTAGGCTCTAGTAAAACCTGAATATTGGCGATGATCCTTGATCAAATAATCGGTTTGAAGTAGTTTCCTGAAATCTTACAGACCAGGATATTTGATTTTTGTATGTATTTAAAGAAATATTTTTGCAAAATACATGCTTTTACACATTCACAATTTTTTACAGATTTTGGAAGCAATTCTACCAATTAACTGAATAAAAAGAAAAAGTAGTTAAGAGTAGTTACGTCATGCTGCATGTTAGCTATTTAAGTCTAAATCACCATATTGTTCTTCAACAGCCTACTGAATGTATGCTGCTGTCTCTCCACTGGGTGCACGCTGTGACTAAGACATTATTTTACCCCCCCTTCCTCCCCCCATCCCTCTCCACTGCTAATGGCACAATGTTTTTTCCACTAGCGACATCCCTGGAAACATTCAGCCGCAGCCTGACCCTAATATTCACATCACATTCCCTTCTGAGCAGAGGACCATCTCATTAATGAGGGCATCTTAGGTGTGTTTACATTTCATTATACAGCTCTGCCTGGCTCCCCGGACCTAAATGGCTGGGGGTGGGGTTGATGGTGATGGTCACCTGGGGACTGTCTGAGTTTCCAAATGTTTTCTGCAGCTCTAACAGTGGTTTTTAAATGCATCTCTGCAAAATTATACACTATAAAGCCAACTGTGGAAAGGATGAACTTCATAAAGTCTTCTGTTTTTATGAACAGGTAGGATAATTATACTAAATAATGTGCAATGTGTGTAAAGTGTAGGAATATCGGCCCTATACTCTGACAGAAAAATTTCCTTTTTGTAATAGTGTTCAACATTCTACAGCAGCCAGGACTGAATGTCTATAAATCTACATGAGTGCCGTTGCCCATAATGCTTTATTTCCAATCCAATTCCAAGCTCATAACTAAATCTCATAACAACTGCTACAACCTCATTACATTAAACCTCTATGGGCAAAAATGCTCCTAGAGTGCCAGATATGAATAATGTGTGTCTACCAATCAGGTTGGAGCATTTCCGTGACCGTTAGTTCACTGAAGTAGCTCTGTGAGCTAGTTACTGAGTAGGTGTTCAATGAGCAGGGGAGCTGAACTTTTAGCTGCTCATTTCTGCAGTTGAAGATACAGTTCATATGGAGTTTTAAGAAGATGCTTGTTGCTATTTGTGTGCGTGTAGATGTGTGTAAGTGCCAAACCTTTCTATTATTAACAGTACTGTATGTTTTATTATATACCTGCGTTTGGAAGCCTAACAATGGTAAGGATGCTGTTCCACCCACAGTATAAACTAGAAGGGCACTTGGAGAGCACAGACCTCTGAAAAGGCCATGACCTATCTCGCAATGTTAACGAAAGTGAAAAATAATTTGTGTATCAACTTTGTGATTTGGATCTGCTTCAAAATGTAAGGTGTTTCTCCTTGGCCTGTGCTACACCCTTCCACCAAGTTTAATGAGAATCGGGCCAGTAGTTTTTACGTTATCTTGCAGACAAACAAACCAAACCGAAAACATAACCCCCTTGGGGTAGGTAATAAAAACATAGTGATCTGTTTAGAGTGTGTATTGTTTAAAAGATGCTGCATTTATTCCATTTTAATATTGCATATTTTCCATTGCTACTAATAAGAATACGTGATAGAAGCTGTCATATATTTAAATGTGAAAATGTTGAGTTGTCAATTAATTTGTTGCTGCTGATGTTTAGCTAGCCATTGTGAAGATATGGACATTTGATTAATATTTGGTCTTTATTAACTTTAGGCTGAATATTGTTGGTTTATAGCTTTGCTTATCTGTTGTTTACATAGAACCACACACTAATCAACAAGTGGACAAATGTGTGTTGACTGGTGTGGTGACAGTATTCAATAGTAATTCTTTTGGCTGTCCAACATACTGAAATAGAAAATGTTGTAGAGAGTCAGGTCCTTAGAGTTTCTTTTAGTTGGTCCTTTGAATCAGATATCAAGCATTCAAGATGTTTTCTAGTAATCAGCATAATCAAGGTGAGCATGCAGAGGAGCCTACAGTCTGTCTAACACCCAATATCCATAGACACAGTTTTTTTTAGCGGACTATGACCTTAGTGAGAGGCAATGCAAACATTTGAAGCCCATCAGGTCACACACTGCCCTAGTAAATCAGCTAGTAAATAAGATGATGAGGACCCTTCAGTTACCAGTGCACCCATCAGCCAGCATGCAAGCCCTCCATGCTGGACAGTGATGGATCATTGGGATCCCATTAAGAAAATTGAAAGAGAAAATGAGTGTTTATGCCATGAGAATTGTCCACATTGTCATGCCATCCAACAGCTGACCAGCAACAGAGATGACTTGTATAGGAGCATGATGAGAAGAGAGGTTATGGAACTGCATCATACAGCTTGCCTACAGTCCTTAAGTCCTTCAGAAGAATAAGTCAAAGCCCTGGTGGTGAATCTTTGCAATATCCTGGCCATTAGAGGCTACTAAAGCAGTGGGTTAGCAAAACCTGTCAATCATGGCCAACCCAACTCCGCTCACATTCACATTTTCACGTTATCTTACGAGCACTGCCCCACTGATGCAGAGTATCTACAAGACTTTAGCTAGCTAATATAACCCCTTAGGATAGGCTACATTGTCCATTTTACCACTCGAGCTAAGATCGTGAATTAACATCTGGGTCAAGAAAAGAGAGTGGGACTGTCCAAGACTCCCTGAAGAGCTCCTAAAGACAGAGCATAACTTGGCTTCGACAGAGTTGTGCCAATAAGGTATTCATTGGCACCCGGTTAGCCTAAATCCAGGAAGTGACGAAGCATGAGGACTTGCACTACATGGATACAAATAACAATCTGCGTACGACATCACTCACGGCAGGAGACTTGTTAAGCTGTCAATTCAAAGTAGGTGGTCACACAGGTCTAAGTTTCTCTGGCAGACACCTGAGGAGTGGCCAGCAATGCCTATAATGTCTAACTCAAGCAACCTCCTGGTGGCACTTCCCAGGTTCCAAGCTCCACTTCACCTGACAACGTTTAGTATGAGGTTCCTCGCAGTTTAGTATAGTATTTTTTTTTTTAAAGAACATAGTGAATACTTAAAGCGGGTGTACTTTAACAAATGCTGCATTTATGCCATTTTAATGTTTCATATTTTCCATTGCTGCTCATAAGAGTACACGACAGAAGCTGCCAAAGTGAAACATTTAATTTGTCAATGAATTTGCTATTACTATTTGCTTACTATTTAGGCTGAGTATTCTTTTTTCGTGTGCATGAGTGGATTGTGTTGACTGATGTGGTGACCGTAATCAAGTGCCTCGTCCCTGATCAGACATGTGTGACTATTCACCAAACCGAACCAGAAAATGTAAAGGTTATAGAGTCCGTTCCGAGTCAGAAGGTTGGTATGCTTGTATTTTGTGTCTATATAAAACTGCATCATGTTTTTTTCCCAATCCTTTGTTTATTCTGTGAGCAACGATTGATATCAGCGACTGCATCCAAGCCAGTGAAAATGGAATAAAGACCAGTTTTTAAATTCAAGTCATGAAGTAGAAATACTAAAATCAATGTCTGAAAGAAGTAGTCAAATGTCTGTCACTGAGCAGAGAGTCAGTTGTCAAAGGGTATCTCCTGGAAGGGTACGTCTTCACCATAGTGAGTGGGAGTGAGCCACAGGAAAAGTCGAGGATGGAATGAGAAAAGCACGACTGAAAAGCCTCAAGGTTGACAAAATCTTGTCAGAATACAAAGAAGGGATAAGTGCAGGGTTAGCAAAGATGAAACAATTTAGACTAGCATTTCTTTTGTAAAGCTAAGACATGTTGTTTGGCTGGCATAATGGCACACATTATCACTCACTGGAGAATGTCCCCAATGCTCTGACCAAGGACTCAGAGTAATGACATTTCAATTTCTTGTTGACTATAAATCTTGCATCCCATTGCCAGAATGCTATAATCTTCATTTAAAATGTCTCACATAAATTAATGAAACTTACCCTCAGCTCTGTCTGTTATAAATTCATATATACATGTATGAAGATCAGAAAGATCAGGCAGGCATTCCTAAAGTCCTAAAAGTTGAAATATGTATTGTGCGTGCATGCCTGTGCGCATGTCTTAGTTAAGGTTTTATTGGGGTGGGTTTAATAGTGTGTTTTCTGCCAGAAAGAGATAATCGGATTGTGATCAGTGGCTAATTAGAAATGCACTTACAATTTTTTTCCCTCTTTGTTCACATTACCTGAGAGCCCTGATGTGCGCTCTGGCTCATTGTTTTCTCCCTAGGTTTAAAGGCGCGCAGGGATCAGTGGCAGACGTTTTCAAATTCATTTATCTGTAAAAACCTGATGGTATATGGCAGTAGGATCTCTACCAATGCTGCTGCTGCTGCAGCAGAGGCTGGTTTTAAATCCCCGTGGCTTCTCCGGAGCGCAAAATGTTGCAATCATGCAGAGAAAAAAATAAGCCCTTCGCGTTCCACGCAACAGTTAGCCTACTAAGATAACCTACTAACACGCGTTTCTTTGCAGTAGGCCTATAATATAGCTATGCGTTTATAGCTTGCGCAGGTTTTATACCGTGGAGTTCCGAACGCTCTTTACGAAGTCGATAAACACATCGAGGGGATGAAAAAACAGGGTGCACAGACAGAATATGAAAAGTGGTCAGCAAATATAATCTGCTTCCAGTGACATAATACTTACAGGCATATGTCATGGAGAAGCTATTCCCCATCTTGACCATATCCACCTGCGGCACCAGTTTGGGGATGTCCTGGTGGTGAGAGAGGGCGAAACGAAAAACCTCATATTCGTGCGAATCGGTTGGGAACAATCCTCCTGTTGAGCAGCAAAGACGCAGGAGTTAATGTTCGACACACTGGACCCAAATCAGGGAAAACACACACATAAAAAAGAGACATGAGGTAAAGTCGAAATAGAGATTTCAGTGCTGAGACAAAAGGTTTGATACGTGTGCACCATTCTCACCTATATTGATGTTACTTGGAAAACTTGAGCTTGATCCCAAGCACATCCCCAGTAAACTGGTGTAGAGAATGGTGAAGCTTCGCTGCATATTTCCTTTTGCATTGGCGAAGGGAAAAAGAGCCGAAATCCAAGCATAGGTTTGTCCGTGTGTGAAGTTAAATCCCCCGCTTCTCCGCCGCTCCTCCTGCCTCCTGTTAGAGCAGCACGGACACCGACATCGATTCAACACCGAGACAGTTATCGCAAAGGCAAAATGAAGCACCTTTCTCTCTCCTCTTTCCCCTCTCTCTGCTGATGCTCCCTTGTCCTTGGCTGCTGTTGTATGAGACGGAGAATGACTTCAGCATTAGCACTGCAAAAAATATCCCAGTTATGAAAAGCTGTTGAGCCTCAATGTCGACTTAAACAAATAATCTTAAAACAGCAGATAATTTTTTTCCACAATGCGTCGAGATGATTTGTTTTATGTTTGCAGGGAAATGTCGGTTCTTTACAGAAATGTGGAAATCAGTGTCAATGCAAGAAGGTAGAGCAGAGCAGATCTCTCATTATGACTCATCGCCAGATGACATCCTAAAACTTAGCACAGAAAGAAAATGACATTATCTCATCTTAATGAAGAATTTCTTCACCGCTAAAAACCAAAACAAAATAATTGTCAATACTTCACTAATGACTTGCGGGTAGAATATTTTTTGCAGTGTACACCCTCAGAACGCACCCACAGGTCTCTCAGGAGACGCACGAGTTTTAACGTATAGCCTTTCCATTCACTTTTCCGCACTGCAAAAGTATTCACTTTTATAGGCCTAGTACGAATATAAATACATTAATTACTTAATTTAAAAAAAAAAAAAATATATATATATATATATATATATATATATATATATATATATATATATATATATATATATATATATATGCTCATGTTTTCATGGAATTGCAAAACAATTCAAAATAATTCAAGAAAAAAGGATGGCATGCCTATATACCTGTATATGCATCTTGAATTTCTTGTAACAGTGTCACAATTATCCAGACGTGATTTCAAGGATATATAAGGAACACATGTATGTAAATATGAAGTTTTTAGTATCTGCATATAGTGAGTAGATTAAAAACAGATGGTGCAACAGCAGTCATATAACAGCAGGCATTATATGACTTTAAACCATTTAAGGATTTTTCCCCAAGTTTTAGGACTTTGAACATCAATTTGCAAGCCAACATGCTCAGGGAATTTGAACACAGGCAATGCCATGACAACATGGGCAAACTCCATCAGCTGATGAAGCGCATGCGACCAAAAGCTCCAGACAGCCGGGCCCTCCTGTGAGTTTGTTCTCTAAACTTCCGTTTCCAAAATCAAGAGTGAATTTTAAACCACAATATAATCCTCTATTGTAAAGAGAACCAAGTCTAATCTCTAAAATCGTCAGTGGCATGCTGTTGCATTGGAAAGCCTTTGATACAAGTCAATAACAGCATAACATGTCCAGAACAGTGTTCTGTGCTTCATTTTCAATAGGACATTAAGCATTAAAGAAGTCTTACAATTATTTACATCCAATTGGACTTCATTCTTGACTTGGTCGGTAATACAAAAATAAAAACAATAAATGGATGAAAACATCTGCACCAGGGATTACTGCACCAGGAACTAAAAGCACATGGCCATTTGAATTACAAGTACAATTTTCAGTTTAAGATATTTTAGAAAGAGGATCTAAACTCTGGATAATAGGCTTATTATTGGCAGGATTTATTCCTTAAACTGGCTAGGTTTAATATTAAATTTTAGAATTCTGAATGGGAAAGAGGACTTTTGCTTTGCATGCTCTGCATGCCTCTCACACAGTGCAGGACTGGTGAGCAGCTGATAAGGAGGGTTATGATTTAAACCATGTATTTACAGACAGCTACATCCATTTATTTCCTGAAGTAAAGGTACAAGCCCTCATGCTTTTGTACACACTGAAATATTAATCAACACTGGCAATATTAACATGAGATTGATTGCAAACCACACTATGGTGCGATGTCCCGGTGCTTGTTTAGAAAATGAAGTGGTAAAGCCTGTCTTTGACACAATTAGGATTAGGGATGAGCTTACTTATCAGACTCTTTTTAGTTAAAATCACTTTCCCCACATAACATATTGTTTCCACAACATGAAGGCAGCCATTAACACATTTCTCCCTGAAAATGAAATGAAAAGTATTAGAAACTCATGGTGAATTAGATTCCCAGTGTTTCCAATTGAGCAGAAACATTTCTGATTAAAAACAAAATAAGACTCTGGCTGCAGCACTTTACACACTTGAGCAGAAGGAAAGGCAGGAAGTAAAAGGTTATCTAATCTATGAATGATGGATGTCCTATAAATACAGGCAGAATGGTCAATTTTCTTCGCCTTTGTTCAAAATGATGAGGGGTTCGCTGAAACATAAATGGTTGGGCAGGCTTTACAATACTTCAAGACCATATTTGATTTATGCATATTTTACCAGTCTGTTTCATAGTGTATTTTGTAGTGTTTGGTGTGCTTTGTGTGTGTGTTTCCTGCAGTGCCCCATTGCTATGCAATCTTTTTTAAACTCCTGATTAATGCAAATAGAACTTAGAATAGCATTGGTAACGATGATGGCTAAATATCCTATGGTACTAAGTAGAGGACTACCAAACACAAAGCTTGTTGTTCTACGTTAAAATATAATCACCATCAGACAGACACTATGTAAAAGAAAGAAGGAAATACGCTGTCTCTTTTTGTTCCTAAAGATGTCTTCATTATAGATCATAATGTAAGTGTCTATTTGAGGGTTTTTAATAGAAGTCTATATGAAGAGTATGATGGGGCTAATCCATCAAAATCTGCTGGTTCCACTCCAGTTTGAGTGAGAATGGGTGAGAAAAACAAGGTACTCCTATAAATGAGCCAGCACACTTGTACTGTCAAGTACTTGTGTAGGCTACGTCATACTGCTGGAGGCAAAACTATAAAAAATATTCTGTTACAGTGGTGACAAAGGAACAAAATATGTCAAACAGGCTGAGGAGTAGATGTGGAAGAGCAGAATGTCAGCCTGCCACACAGTAGACAGCTCTCCAGGGACAACAGGTAGGCTACTACTACTCAACCCAAATTAATCAACATGTTTGAATGAAACCACTTTAGCTTATAGTCCAAAAAACAGAGCATCATCCATAAACTCTGTAGCTCTACAAAGCCTTTTAGCCTTTTAAAGCTAATTGTTATGGTTTAACAGTCCATTTTTTTGTTCAAAAAATAGGGTCTCACTGCTTTCATCAACCCCAAAACGCAGATTTAAAAGAAGGTTGCATAAATTAACCTATAAGTCTCCATTAATGATTGAGAAAATGTTTATCTTTTTAGTAAACATTAGCAAAATTTTGACTATGTTCACCAGCTAGCTAGTTGCTAACTTTGCCCAGCACCAAACAGCAAATAGACAAACTTTCAGTCCCTCCAGGATTTTGTGATGTTGCGATCGCGCCAATTCACGCAAATTCAACTAATCACCGTGAATTTGGGACTCGCAATTTTGACCAATCACCGCAACTTTTCCGCAAATTTAACCAATGAAGTTTTCCGTGACTTCAACCAATCCCAGCAGTCCCACGTGCACTCTGAGCGCCAATGAGCAAGCGGGAGTGAGAACGGTTGATCATTTCCTAGTTTCTGATATGAAGACGAGACGTGTGTGTGACTCGAACATCTCACATTTACCAACAAAACGTACAGCGAACCTCTATACATTTTAACATCAATGTACGCTGGAACAATTTTTCACTTTGAAGTCGCTGAAGCTGCGGCTCTCTGCAGCGGGCGGGGCTGCTGGTCAGTTCCCCCCGCGACTGACGCACACACACACACACACACACACACACACACACACACACACACACACACACACACACACACGGTGGATGCAGGAAAAACCGGACATGAGACGACACAATGACCTACATATTACATGTAACATTCACATGACAGCTACGCTCGTTATTGTAAGTGCAATCATAAGTTAAAGTCCAATAAGTAACGTTACTTTATCAAACCGTATGAATGTGTGTCCCGGGCCACGATAGGAACAATGTAACAATGTAACAATGTAAAGATCAACAAGCCACTGACACATATGTTCAAATTTGATTCATTCAATAAATTTGTATTTTTTGTCTTAAATCCACCAGCTGTTTTCATATTATACCAACATTTGCAGCATCCTGAGCCTTTTTGGTTACTAGGAATTCTCAGCCCAGAGTAATTTTATTCTCCCCAAAATAAGTTTCCTTTTTATTTTTAAAAATAAAAAATAGCAACTTCTTTTGCAACTTTCAGTGTCTCCCACAACTTCATTGTAAAAAACATACAAAAGACATTGCAACTTTTATCGCAATTTTTTACAAAAGCTCCCGCAAAATCAGGCATTTTGGGCCGCAACAATCTCAAAAAAAGGACGCAAAATCGAGGAGGGACTGAAGTTTGCAACTCACTAGCTGGTGAACATAGTCAAAATTCAGCTAACATTAGCTAAAGATCCCAACATTTTCTCAAGCATTAATGGAGACCCAAACAGAGCCAAATAGTCTAAATGGCCTTCTGGACTTACATTTGTCAGGTAGCCACAGACATGACTTTAACTGAATGCTCATGTTGCCCTGTGTCTGCTGTTTGCTAATGTGTTAGCCACATCAACTTTGTAAGCTACGGTATGGTGGGTGTGTATTTGTCAGCTTGTTTTGGTATTGTTCCGCCCCCTAGTGGTCAAAAAATAAATCAAAGCTTTATGTAGAAATCAAATATCTTTAAGTAGTTTACTATCTGAGGAAACTTTAACACTTGCCTACACAAGGTATGTAAATCATTCGTATATTCATTTGGCAAATCAGTCAATCAATGGATATATTTCTTTTTATTCTTTTTTTCCTGGCCTGCAAATAGTTAAAAATCATAAAGGTAAAAGCACCAATTCCTAATCAATTCTTAATATTGGTATAAGCCTTTTAAAGAAATGGAGGACATGGCCTCTGTAGCCTCACTGGTAACCTAGTTACAGCCCTGATGTTAAGACATATACAGCATATACCAAATAACACATCCCTGCTTTGTTGACACTGTAAGGCTAGTTTATCAGTAGTAACAGTAGTTTACAATATAAACTGTACATGTTTCAGCTGTGTAAAAAAATAAATAAATAGCATATTCTTTTTGGTAAGCACAATAAAACCGGACTACGTTTTTATTTCTGGTCTGACCTCTCAGTAAAACCATGTGAAGAAAGAAAGACAAACGGAGAGCCTCCCAGATTTTTTATCAGAAATTGCACCAATCCTATGAGAGTTTCCAGTCCATTTGCCTTTGAGAACACCAAACTGTATCAAAAAAGGCTGACTAGACCAACTGTGCTTGCTACTGTTTCCCATCCTTCACTAACACAAATAAAGAAGAACAGCAAAACACAATTCATAAAGCGCAAGATAGTGTGACAATTGTCCTCTCAATGGGATCTCTCAGTTGTGCAGAAGTGATCAATCTCCATGTCACACACAGGAATCAATAATGGATTCTGATGGTTTTGGCTTGTTACTCGCTTTATCTGCACACTTGATTACAGCACTTGATGACTGACTGACAGACACTTTGGAAGTACACCAGCCTTGGACAAATGCCTGGCATTAGTGCAGAATCGATAGGAAGCAGACTGGCCTGGACGCAGTGCATGCCTGATTTCTGCTCTGTACCTTAATTGGGATGAGTTATTGACATGTGGCTTAATGAGTCGCCCCTATAATTGATTTAGCAGGTCTGCCCAGAGAGCAGGCATGCCTTTTGAAGTAGAAGAAGATTCAGACTTTTGAAAATCCTGACAATCTTAAAGTTTGTGAGTTCTTTTAGGAGAAGAGCAGGTATTCTTAGTCCTTTAAGGATATGCTCTATACAGTATAATAAATAAAATGTCATTCATTTCACTTATTAAATGTCACATTTCACATATGAATACACATTTATTTTATTTATTTTCAAATTGCAATCTGTCCTCTCAGCTGTATTTCTACACAACAATAATGTAACTTTAATGTTTTTGTATTCAAACATGATGCTTACTGTATGATTCCCTGCAATTTTCAAGTCTCTCCCAGTTTTTATACTAACAAAGGGAAACAATAGGGAGAGTGTTTGCTCTTCCTTCTTGTTTGATATTTAGTGAAATGAAATCAATTGATGTCTGTAGAAGGAGGAAAACATTCAAAAAGGTAAAGTAGTACTGTATTGTAGCCAGTGAGCTAAATCATAAAGAAACACTGACAGTGCTCAGATACCAAATTATGGAAAGGCTTTGCAGATGGCCACACTCGATATTTGTATCATTCAGCATCATACACCCAAGGAGGTTGTTCATGCACAGAGAGCAGATAATGCCAATTATCCAACAGCCATACAGTACAAACAGAAAGCCATTAGCGGTGTAGGGAATACACACGCTCTCTTCCCGTCTATCGTTTTCTCTCTCTCTCTCTGTCTCTACCTCCCTCTCCCTCATATGTTACCTGCATAATTGCCTTTTCCCTCCACTGGCCGCGGGGGAAGTGGAGCTCTCACAACGTTACCGTGGAAATACTGATTGATGGAGTCGATACTTGTTCCAGAACATCGAGCACTGTCGCACACAGACATGACAAATTTCAGGGAACAAATTATAATGGCCTGATCAATTCCCTCTAGGGAAATGGAAATCTTGTGAATACCTATGAACTCATGGCGGACATAGAGCCGCACAATAGGACCACACTCAGGGGGCTTTTTTATCCATTGTCAAGCTGTACACACACACAAGAGAAGGATGACGAAAAGGAAATTCCTAGCTGGGGCTGCATAGCAATGCATGAAAGGGAAGTAAATGATAAATCAGCCAAATTTCAGCCATGACAGCTGGACATTGAGCGAGCACTCACAGCAGGACCCTGAAACTGAAGCAGCTAACTAATTGTATTATTTACACCTGTGCTTTTCCTTCTGTAACATGTCAACATTTCTCTGTGAAAAATACCTTTTAGTAACTCGTGAAACGTCACTAGGCTGCAGGTCACAAACCATTCATTAGAGAGCACATTCTCTACTGTCACTGCCTGAGGCTGTGGGACACCAGACTTTGACAACTTTTCTAAGTTCTGTGTGAATTAGTTTTTATTGTATATATGATGGTCAAATTAATTATGGCAACTTGGTTTAATTACAATAAACAAATGAGACCACTTGTGTATTATAAATTGCTTTACAGAAGAGGATAAACATGTCTTGTGTCAGTATTTACTTAAAACCTTTTACTCCCTCCACCATCTGCTATTGGTAGCAACATGCAATAAACAATTAGGGGAAATAATTGTATGTGCTTGAATACAGTATCTGATTTGTTTGTTTATTGCATATTACTTAATCATGGTAGGGGTTTCAGGTGAATGTGCTATAACAACAGAAACTTCGTGGGGCATTAATTGATACGTTACCCAACTGTCTCACCATCTAATCATTTTAAATATCAAGCCTGCTGTATCTGTATGAATGTTCTGCCTCCGCTAACAATCATTTAGGATCAATCAGAACAATTTAACGCTATGCACGGCTAACAGGGTCAGGCCTAATGAGATCAGACACGCTTACAGGGGCAGTCACGGGAAAATAAATGATTAACGGTACTCCCAACTGTCAATCTTACTAACCAGTGTTTACTAAGTGAACTGCTTTCATAAGAACCCTTTCAAACTAAAAGTGGAAGCTGCATACCACAATAGTAATCTTGTCCATTTTGCCAAAAGGAGAATAAAAATATAGTGTTGAAATAGTTAACATTATCATTGTAGACAGTGGGCTCTAATCATTACACACAGCCAGTATCAGTGGGCGGAGAGAGAAGCATACACTCAGGCCTTGGAAATCTTCATAAAAAGAAAGAATAAGAAACTTTTGGATGCAAAGTAATTCATTTTCTAATCATGAAATCCCTCTGAAACATTTGAAGGCTGGTTGGAAAAACCCCTCTGCCTCTTTATTCCTCTCTGCCTCTTTCACTCACTCACACACAGGTTCGATATCATGGCTCATGTGTTGCAGTATACTGTACATTGCAGGCGATGGAGTTGACAGCTCCTTCCCATGAAAGCAACCATGCATCACATATTTGCCCAGGGAAATCAGCGCTGGTCCAATCAATTTGGATGTTTGTGTGTGTGTGTGTGTGTGTGTGTGTGTGTGTGTGTGTGTGTGTGTGTGTGTGTGTGTGTGTGTGTGTGTGCGCGCGTGTGTGTGTGTGTGTGTGTGTGTGTGTGTGTGTGTGTGTGTGTGCGTGTGTGCGCGCGTGTGTGTGCGCGTGTGTGTGTGTGTGTGTTGTCAGCAGAGCAAACCTTTACTGCTGCAGCTGTACTGGGTGCTGTGAGCTCATTAAATCAGCAGCTCTAATGATCTCAATCGCCGCCTGATGCAGTCCCACTGACTCCATACTTGCATAGAAAGTCTTGGAAAGTGGGAGAGAGAAGCCGAGATGGAAAGGTCAGCGACAAGTCATGGGAGAAGAGTCAAAAGTAGAGAAAGCGCAACCAATAAAAACTGCTGAACTTGAGACATTCCAGCAAGTAGAAACTCTCTCACACACAACACTCTTGTCCATTCACAACAACAATCTCTAGTAGTAAACACTTCATAATTCACTGAAACATGACTCCAAACCATATGGAAAAAATCACACTTGCTGGTTGCCTGTTAAACCTCCTCTTCAGCAGCGCACATCTCTCTGCTTTGATCACATGGGAGAACTGTTTACAGCAACACTCAAAACAGCATGGATGGAGTTATGATTCAGTAGTGAGCCTGAAATATAGCGGTCTGCTGTTGGGAAGCTGGAGCTGTGCAGGGCTGAGATGTGTAAGTAATACTGGTGGACATGACCACGTTACTGGGTCAGGAGCCACAAAAGCACATACTGCATATACAAACACAAACACGCTGGGATGTCCACTTCCTGTTACCTGTCCCAACTAGGGAATACATGTAGTTTACTATTGCTATATTTCCTTTGTGATGAACTATGAAAAAAAAGGTCCTGGTGGTTCTGCATGAGAGCCCAACGCACTGAACTGCAAGAAAATACATGCAAATAGACAAAACACAAGAAAATGCAGAAGACATCTTCCCATAAATGTAGTGAAGTAGTGAGTGGTTGGTGAGTGTATTTTGTTGGAAAGAGCCAGGCAAGCTTTTTCTTCCTGTTTCCAAGCTGTATGCTACATATGCTAAGCTAACAGGCTGCTGACTTCAGCTTCAATTATTGAAGTTATAATCCTTAAGACCCAAGGTTTCCACAAGACCTCCAGTCTGTCCTCGATGCAGCAGTGAGGGCATACAGCAGGATGGGGTTGACCATCAACACCGCCAGTGGAGTGCCAACATCCCACCCACACCACCCATCTTCACTGTTGCAGATGAAAAACTGTCAGTTGTTCCATCATTCAAATACCTGGGGAGCATTATCTCTGACGACAATAGCATTGACAGTGAGGTCCAGAACAGAATCAAAGCATCAGCTGCCTTTGGGAGACTCCGGCGGCGGGTTTTTCAGAACAAGACCCTTCATCTCAACACAAAAATCTGCGTCTACCAAGCGGTCTGCATCACCACCCTCCTCTACAGCTGTGAAGCCTGGGTTACGTACAGCCACCACATCAAGTCACTGGAACACTTCCACATCCGCTGTCTCCAGCGCATCCTGGGAATCATTTGGTGTGACAGAGCGCCTCATACTGAGATCCTCAGGAGAACAGGCTGCAAGAGTATTGAGGCCACAATCACCCAGTACCAACTGCATTGGTTGGGGCATGTCATAATGATGCCCTACAACCGTCTGCCCCACAGAATGCTATATGGCCAGCTACACCAAGGCCAGCGCTCTGCTGGAGGCCAGAAGAAACGCTTTAAAGACCAATTGAAGACAGCACTTAAGAGGTGCAAAATCAAACCTGGGGAACTGGAGAACATGGCTGCTGATCGCAACACATGGCGGCAGCTATGTCTAGATGGGACCCAAGCACCGGAGCCTTTTTGTTGTCAGGAGACAACAAAAAGGCTCAGGAGGAACACACCCACATCCACATCCATGAATGCCAGTAACACCAACACCATGTATACATGCCCCACCTGCAATAGAACCTGTGTATCCAGGATAGGACTATATAGCCATCAGAAAACTCACCGTTAAAAGACAGAAGTGGACGTCATCATCGGATTCGATGGACAACCACAAGCAAGCGTGTATGTGTGTGTATGTGTGTTTTTACAGTGTAGCCAAACAAACTCATTATATATTGATAAAGAAATCACTCAAAAATAATGGCTGCTCCTTCTTGTTCCATTACTCCCTTGCAACAAATTTTTTAATAACCCCCTGATGGAAAAATGGTAAAACTATGGAATGCCCCACTGCACTAGGGACATTCCCATTCACCAGTGCACTATGAGCTCTGGCTTGTGCCTCCTGCACCAAGCACTTTATGGACTGGTCCACAACCCGTTTACACACTTTAAAGTGCAATATGTGTTGTTTATGTTTATGTCTGTGCATTTGATGTCAATATGTGAGGTATATGTGTGCAATGTGTTGTTATGTCGGCGCACTATTGTCAATTAGGTGGTATATGTGGGCACACCAAGACAAATTCCTATCAACTGCAGTGTTGAAATGGCTAATAAACAAACTTAAAGTTGAAACTTGAAAATGTAAATACATTAAATAGCAATTGATTTTTTATTTACTTTATTTCTATGTTTGCGCTAGCCTGAACTCACTACTGACGGAGCTCAATCCGAGGGGCAGGATAAACGGTTGTCTTTCAAATTCCCTCTGCACAAAATAGGATAGCGCTACAACCAACCAGAGCAACGAAGAAGGTAGCGGAGCTAGTTGATAGATTAAACTTTAAACCCTGAACACATCTTCCTTTTTTAAGAATGACTTCAGTGCCGTTCTTTGTTCTTTTCTCAAAGAAAAGCTTAACTCCAAGTCCTCCAGAAGACCGCTGTTCCCAGCAGCAGCAGCAGCCATAAGCCCCGCCCACCGACTCTATACAGGATGTGATTGGTCTGACTAGAGTTTGGTTTTTCCAGCTCGCAAGTCAACGGAGAGTTGCTAGACGACCCTGGCTGCCAAATAAATTTGCTGCCACTAGGGTGCATCTAGATTTCTAGGCTATCTTTGCGCCATTGATATGGCAAAATGTTTAACTTGTTTCTGTTGAAAACTAATACAATTCTTTTTAAATAGCAATTGCTGAAAAAATGCTAGCCATGAACAATATCAAAAATGGGGATTAAATTCATAAAACTCTTAAGGATTATAACTTTAACAGACAGATATGAGAGTTGTATTGTTCTTTTAATCTTAGTTTTGACAAGTGAATAAGTCCAAAAATGATTCCTTTAACACTATGTCATCTACAATGTTTAAATGTGTATATAATCACAGATGTAGTTATGTATTTCTTTGTAATTTACTAACTTATGTTGTGAAATTAGAAAGCATAAATAAATTGGCTCCTCACTTACGTCCCATGGTTTTAACTACAGTGAAACCGACTGAGCTCTTCCATGTGGTGATGAGTCCAGAATATTGATTCATGCACTGTGAAATGCTGAAGGGGCCATGGCGGCAGCAGTGGGATTTGTTTGGAACAAACAAGAGACAAAATGTAGCTCATTCCTCATAAAGTCACGAGAAAAGGGTCGGCGAAGGTTTGTGAAGGTCAAAGCACATTCTGGCTGCTGAAAAATCAATTTCCTTTGAGCTAAAATGTCCCATGTGTTTTATTGACCCATATGTTTCAAGTCGCCAACCCCAATCTCTGGCCACCCCAAGTGTCTTATTGCCAAAAATGGAGAGGAGTGTGTAGTGACGAGGAGCAGTGTGTAACCTATACATCCATACCTGTTCATGTGTGTATACATCCATACCTGTTCATGTGTGTATACATCCATACCTGTTCATGTGTGTATACATCCATACCTGTTCATGTGTGTGGGAATTGGATTACCTTCTTTTGCTATTAGTGTTTGTGTGAATTTTGCATGCATATTCACAGTTCATTCACGTTCACCATTTGGACTTTCTTTTTTCTTTTGTGTGTGGATGTATGTACATGACTGTGTCTATGTATGCATGTGTGTGTGTGTGTGTGTGTGTGTGTGTGTGTGTGTGAGAGAGAGAGAGAGAGAGAGAGAGAGAGAGAGAGAGCATGTGTGTCTCAGAGTGCTGAATTTGTTCTTTGCTTTGAAGGACAGGACAGGGAAGGAGGGATGGGAAGCCAATCTGTTCCTCTGCAGATTAACTCTCATTCCAGTCCCCTCTTTTCTCCAAAACACCCACTATCTCCAGTGTCTGTCTTTCCTCTCCCTTCCTCCTCCCCCCTCATCACTCTCTCCAGTTTCTCCCTTATTGCTTATTTCTGTCTCTCCCTTGCTCTCTGTCAATCAGGCTACCTTCATGGGCTCCCGTGTATTTGCGTGGGGGAGCGATGAATATGTAGTCGTGGAGGCGGCGTAGCGATCCAACCCCATTTTGAGTGCAAATAGCCTCAGCATCAAAAGCTTCTCTTTCCAGAATGGGGCAGCACGAGAAAGACTGAGAGGGGACAGACCGAAACTGAGGCCACGGGCTGGAAAAAGGAGCCCACTTTTCACTTAATTCACTGAGTGGAACTGAATGGGAGAGGAGGACATTGTTTCCCGTCCAATTAGCCCAGCATCCAGACACTTCCCGTCTGTTCTATGAGTGTGTAGTGAGAGGCTAAGAGACCGTGATTACAGCGAGCAAGAGACAGAGAGAGAATGAGGGCATACGAAGGAATGAACAACACACCTTCATGACCCCTGGGAACTCCTCGCAACTCCTCCCCCAGTCAGGCTAGAACAAGAAGAGAGGAAGAGAGAGGACTGATTAAATAAAGAAAGAAAGAAAAGGGTGAAATATGAATAGACAATCTTTGGGTGAAAGTGGAAGTGGTGTTGGTGGCGCATGAAGAGGAAGAAAACCCTGTGGGGTTCTGCTACCTCTCCCACACTTTTCTCTGTTTTAAGTTTTAAGTGTGTCCTTCTGTAATTGAATTCTGTGCTGCTGAGTACACTAAAAGGGAAAGAGATAGGAAGACAGAGGGGGCTCAGACAGGTTGGGGGTAGAGGTGCTGAAGAGGGCAATGTGCAAAGGGATGCGTGTGGTTGGATGAAAGGAGTAGAGAGGAGGTGTAGGAAAAAAGCGAGGTTGCTAGCACTCTGTGCTATCATTAGCACTCTAAATGCTAATGAATAAGTTCATAGCTTTGAAGATGCATCTATGTTAAATATGCATGGGTTACCCAACACATGTAGGGAAAAATGGGGGAAAGAGGAAGGAAGAGAGAAGATAAAGATGGAAGGGTGGGTAGGGAGGAAGAGGAAAGAAGGAAGGAAATGGAGAGAGGAGATGGGGAAGTCCTGTTTCCATTCCTCTCCTCTCCTGGAACATCATTTCTTTGTTAACAGCCATATGAAGCCCGAAGCATGCTCGTGTAAATACTTTAACAAAACTGATGAAATGAGAATTGCTGCCTTAATTGTTGCAAATAAGAGTTAGAGTGACTTTTCATAGTGCTCTCGCCCCTGCAGGGACACATCAGTCATTAGCGTTAAGTCAAAAGACATTAAGCCAAGCTGCTTGTGGTGCAGTAATGACCCAGCAACCAGGGACAAATCTCAAAGGAGAACGGCTTCATTTTCTTCCTCCCTGTAGGAAGGAAAAGTGTAGTGTTCATCACACAGATAAAAAAGAAATAGACTATACAGTATACAGTGCATACCATTAGCATTATCTGCATTTCTTGCATGTTCGAGGCCTTTCATTTTGTGCTTGGCTGTGATGTTTGAACTCTGCAACTCCAATTAAATAAATGCATGTATAATGGCAGTTAATTGAACATTGCAGTGTGCTGGTAGTTAACAGGTTAATGGCTTTCCATTAATACCTCTGCAAAAGTGTATGTGTGTGTGTGTGTGTGTGTGTGTGTGTGTGTGTGTGTGTGTGTGTGTGTGTGTGTTTGTGTGTGGGGTGGGGGGCTTCTTCAATTTGATTTCTAATTAATATGTATGAGTGGACGTGTAAGAGATAGAGGATATGAAGACACATTATCAGAGCTGAGTGGAAGTGACAAAGCTATCTGATGACTTGGCTTAAAGAGGAAGTGACCATACTATTAATGGCCACACAAGTAATACAGCAGAGCAAGGCCAAAGGCAGGGCAAGTTATTTGTATAGCACCTTTTAGTAACGAGGCTATTCAAAGCACTTTACATAAGCATAAGACATTAAAGGCATTAATACAAGATTTAAAAGTGCAGTGAGAGATGAATAAATAGTCCCAAATGTAATTCAATAAAATGAAGAGAGTTTTACTGAGAGAATGAACTGAGAGTTGAAGCAGACCTCAAGTTTTCTGGGAGTCTGTTCCAGATATGTGGTGCATAATAACAAAGGCTTTTTTGACTCTAGGACCATAACATTCAGTGCTCGTATTTTAAAGTAAATACAAGTCAGTGTAAAGAACTGGAGTGATGTGATCCACTCTCCTGGTCTTAGTGAGGACTCTTAGCAGCGGCACTCTGAATCAGCTGCAGCTGTGATTGACATTTTTAGAGATCTGTAGAGACACCGTTAGTAGTCGAGCCTACTGATTATAAACACATGGACAAATTTTTCTAAATTGTGAGGAGACACAATTCCTTTAATTCTTGACATATTTTTAAGGTGAAAGGATTTTGTAATTGTCTTAATGTGGATGTTAAAATGTAGGTCTGAGTCCATGACTACACCAAGATGTCTGGCTTGGTTTGTGGTCTTCAAAGGTAACATCTGAAGCAGAGCACTGACTTTTAATAGTTATTCTTTGGAGAAATATTTATGACATCCAATCACTAAATTGTTTAATGCTTATACTGGGCTACAGTCACTAGGTGATGTGTTTGTAAATCTGTCAGAAAGCTGCATAGGTGACTGCTGAAATATGCTGATGGTACACATGAGAGCCAAAGCATCCAGGGAAGTTGGATAAAAGGTTTAAAAGTTAAGCAGAATTTGCATACGTAGGCAGTGGGAGCAAAACAAGACCCTACATTTCAGCATGAATCCCACAGAATGTGTCATTTTGCTGGGGGAATACTTGTCAAAACGCAGCTCTTACTGTTACATATCATATGTAAATGATAACACTGGAGCATCTACTTGTCCCCCCATGCATTGATATGGATGTTAATGACCAACTATTTGTCTACTCACAGTTGACAGCATTAAAGCACATTACTCCTCCAGCTGTACCACTGCTCTCTGTGTTATGAATGACGCTGTTTTAATGGGTTACCTCCTTTACACGAGCGCTGGGCAGGGTCTGTGGAGAGGCATCTAATGGCAGTTAAATTAATT